>JBBPBX010023178.1:0-40753 GCA_038048925.1 Garcialebias charrua | reverse complement strand
TATATATATATATATATATATATATACTGTATATATATACAGTATATACTTTGTATATGTGGCTGCTTCCAACTGACGAAACACCGACACGGATTCTTTATTAGCAGAGAGGATGGTTGCACAACGGTTTTCCAACTGACGATACACGGACACGGCCTTTTGGTGTAAACTGGCGCTTTAATGAATGCCGTGAAAACTACAGAAATAAGACAGACAGTACAAAATAAAATGTAAAACAGTAAAAACAGTAAAACATGCTTTAACAAAATACCTCGTGGCCGCTCGTCGTTAAAGAAGTCCTAGGCAAACTCTTCTTGTCCTATACAGTACATTCTAAATAAACATATAAAATATTAGAACATCATGACTGACAGATGTACAATATTTACAACAGTTATAAATACCTTCAGTCCTATACACTCTTCACAGTCAGTGAACCACCAAAGCTGCTGCGCGTCTGTCGTCTCTAGGCAACCGCTCATGTGTGTGGAGCACATCAAATCTAGCCCCTCCCCTTCGTTCACACAGATCTCACGACAACGGCATTAACAGAACAAACCCTCACAACAGAACAAATGCATCCTGCACAAAAATCACACTTTCAAAGCATAAACTAAACAAACCAAAACCAAAATATTCTAACTACTGAACAACAAATATTAATTCTTCTTTTAATACATGAATCATTTCAGTGACACACTCCCACCAAAATCACCAATTGGTTCTCAATGTGATTTTTTTTTAAAGTGTGTCAATCAATTTACTGTGCGTGTCAGTCTCAAATAAGGTGGTTTTCCTTTGTCAAATGTAGTTTCACTAGTCTTTAGCTTCACTTTTCGAGCCTGCTGTCTAGACTTTCTAGAGTCTCTGCTGCTAAAGCTAGTTTCCATTTACATCTTGAGGTATTATCCTCTTGTAGGGTCACAATGTCGTTCGCTTGCATGTTCCATGAAACTTTCTGCCATTTCTGTCGCCTTTGGAGGTTTGTGGCCTTTCTATACCCTCTACACTCGTTACAGTGGTAGATGTACGGAGAGACCATAGTTCTTCATCCTAAAATCCATATGTCATTTGCACGCAGTTCATTCATAGTCATGCCTCTTCCTTGGTGATGTACACATTCATGGTAGTGCTTGATGAGGAGGGCTGACACATGGGCTTCTTTGGAAAGAATTACGGGATGTTTGACATGATGTAAGGCTGATTGGGATAATCTTCCTCCCACCCTGAGAACATTAGACTTATCTAAGAAAGTGTTTGGCTGCTTTACCATACCATACCATACCATTTTATTTATAAAGCACTTTAAACAGGAACAAGTCCACCAAAGTGCTGGACAAACAAACACGCAACAGGCAACACATACAATGAAGTACAACACGAAAAACATAAAAACATTGCAGATCATAAATCAAACGATCCAGTACACATCAGCTGGCATTGAAAGCGATGGAGTAGTAGTGAGTTTTTAACCGGGATTTGAAAACCGAGAGGGAGGGGGCCTGTTTGATGAGCAGCGGTAACTCGTTCCAGAGTCTTGGGCCTGCTACAGAGAACGCTCTGTCACCCCTGCGCTTAAGGCGAGTTTCTGGAACTATTAAGAGTACCTGATCCTCTGACCTCAAAGCACGAGGAGGGACATATGGGTGTATCAGATCCGAGAGATAGGCGGGGGCGAGACTGTTCAGCGATTTGTAGACATACATGAGAATTTTGAATTGGATTCGAAGATGAACCGGTAGCCAGTGAAGGGAGGCCAAGACTGGTGTAATGTGCTCTCTTTTGCGTGTGCTGGTTAAAAATCGGGCAGCTGCGTTCTGAACCAGTTGTAATCGTGCAATGGTGGCTTGACTGACGCCAAACAGAAGTGAATTGCAGTAATCAAGCCTAGATGTAATGAATGCGTGAATCACTGTCTCCAGGTGCTTTTTGGATAATATGGGCTTCAGCTTAGACAGACGCCTCAGCTGGAAAAAACAGGATTTGACAATCATGTTTACATGACTGTTGAGTTTCATGGAAGGATCCATTATCACTCCCAGATTTTTGACTTTTTGTTTTTCTGACAGGGGTAGAGCAGACAGGTCAATGCAGTGGTTTGAGGTTGTGTCATTGGGAAGGAACAATATGGCTTCAGACTTCTTATCATTGAAGCTTAAGAAATTTAAAGCCATCCAGTCCCTGATGTCAGCCAGGCAGTCGAGCAGAGGTTGAATAGAGCCTGTACCATTTTGTCTTAGGGGGAAGTAGATTTGACAGTCATCAGCGTAGAAGTGGAAAGGTATATTGTGTTTCCGGAAGATAGCACCGAGTGGCAGCAGGTATAAGGAGAACAAGAGAGGACCCAGGATGGACCCCTGCGGAACCCCCCATTTAAGAGCCGCCACTGCAGAAGTAAAATCGTTGATGGACACACAAAAAGACCTGTCAGAGAGGTAGGATCTGAACCAGTTTAGGGCTGATCCTGAGATGCCCACCCACTGCTCTAACCTAGCAATGAGGATCTCATGGTCAATGGTGTCGAAAGCGGATGTGAGGTCCAATAGGACAAGCAGCACAGAGTCACCAGTATCTGTGGATAGAAAGATGTCGTTAAAAACCTTCAGTAGGGCAGTCTCAGTGCTGTGGAGGGATTTGAAGCCAGACTGGAATAGCTCGGGGATAGCGTGATCCTCCAGGAAGCACTTTAGTTGGGACTCAACTATTTTCTCTAGAAGTTTAGAAACAAATGGGAGTCTGGAGACAGGCCTGAAGTTGGATAATACTGACGGGTCGAGGTTTGGTTTTTTCAGGAGGGGTTGAACAGCAGCATGTTTTAATGATTTTGGCACCACACCCGAGGATAGACTGCTATTAACAATAGAGAGAATGGCGGGACCTAGAGTGTGAAAAACCTCCTTTAGAAGCCGAGGGGGGACCACATCGAAGGGGGAGCCAGATGGTTTCAGGCTACACATGACCTGCTCTAGAGAGGACAGAGAGACTGGTTCAAAATGGTCAAACACAGCAACAGATTGAGGTGGGATGGATGGATCGTGAGATGGAGGAGAAATGAGAGCCCTGGTGGTTGCGATTTTATCTAAAAAGAAATGTTGGAAGTTCTCGCACAGCTCAGTCGAGGCTTCCATGGGTGATTGTTCAGTGAGGTGGAGAACAGAGTTTAGGGTGGAGAACAGAACTCGAGGGTTACGAGAATTTGCAGCAATGATATCAGCGAAGTATTGTGATTTAGCAGTTATCACTGCTTTCTGATATCGGCGCCAGCTCTCTTTTACCATCTCAAAAGAGACCTGCAGACTGTCTTTTTTCCACTTCCTCTCCACCTTTCGGCATTGCTGCCTCGCAGCTCTGGTCGTGTCATTCAGCCACGGTTCGGCCCTGAGTTTTGGTCTTCTCGTTTTGATAGGCGCTACTTTATCCAAAGTCTTTACACAAACAGAGTCAAACTGGTTTGTCAGCTCCTCAGTGCTGGAGAGGAACCCCGGGGGCTGAATTAACATGTCATTGTTGTAGACCTCAGTGAAACGTGCGGCAGTTAAATGGTTAACATTCCTGCCTTTACGTGCAGGAATGCATGTTTTAGGATTTACATGGGGGATGGTTAACTGAAAATTCACTGGCCTATGATCTGAGAATACAGTGTCTCCTATTTCAAGGTTTGAAACAGTCACATCACATGTTAAAACAAGGTCCAACAAATGTCCACGCTGCTGCGTGGGAGAGTTCACGTGTTGAGTTAAATTAAATGAGTCCAATAAATCTAAAAAGTCCTTAACCATGGGCTTCTCAGGACAACACACGTGCAAGTTGAAGTCGCCTGAAATGACGACCCGAGAATATTTAGCTGTAATTTCAGCCAAGAAATCAGAAAACTCGCTGATGAAGTTCTTAGAACGAGGCGGCCGGTAGACAAGAGCACACAAAGTTACAGGTGAATGTCCGAGTTCAAACACAGTCAGCTCAAAGCTAGAGCAGGAGACTGGAATGGACAGTTGTTTACAGTCAAAAGTTGATTTGAAGATAGTTAATAACCCACCGCCACGACCTGATGGTCGCGGGTCGTTAAAAAACAAACAGTTTGGTGGTATTATTTCCGTCAGCGCGCTGGACTCACCCGACGACATCCACGATTCTGTGATGCAGAAAAAGTCCAAGTCGTGCTCTTCAAAGTAATCCCTGAGGATGAACGTTTTGTTGCAAACAGATCGGGCGTTGACAACACAGAATTTGATGATATCCGAGCTAGCCGCTGATGAGCTGCTAGCAGCTGATGTGCTAACAGCTGGTGGGGGAGCGCCCCGCGGCTCGCTGCCCACAGAGAGCTGCTCCGGCCGGAGATCCCCGTTGTTTTCCTGGTCCGTGCACGCGGGAGACTGGCGATGAGAATCGAGACCATCAGCTGACGACAGCGAGGCAGAACGCCGGGCTCTGAGCTTCACCAGCCGGCCAGCTCGTGAGCCGCGTTTCTTCCTCCGAGTCGATCGATTTCTCCGTGCAGGCTGGTGCGAAGAGCAGCGGAGGTAAACGGGCAGCTCGTCTCCGAGCAACGGGGGCGGAGGGGGCCTCCCCGATCCCGAGGTACGCTCATACTGGCCCGAATCAGCGACATCCGCGGCAGCAAACCGTAAATCCAGAAGCTGCTTCCGATCATAAACCAGCAGTGTAGTTATGTCTCCAATGAAGAACGAACAAAACACAAAAATTCCAAACACCCACAGGAGAGGTGGACACGCAGCCATGCTTACGGGCGCCATCTTGGAAGGAACATGAAGAACTTTAGTCTGTTATGCTTGGGTAGAGAGCTTTCTTTCTGAGATTTGACCTTTTGTATTTCCTCAACGAAAGCTTCTCCTTGCACTAGCCTGAAAATGAACACTTCTGTGTCTCTTCTCTCTTCAAGATCTGTTGATTTGTTTGTTCTTTGTTGAACATTTTTAAACTCTTTGATGAATCGCTTGAGTCTAGCAATACATAGTTCCCATGTGACGTCACATAAGAGGTATTTCCGGGTTTTCCGCCATTTTGGTTGGCAGTACTTCCTTCCCTGACCACTAGTGGCAGCGTAGGTTACTGGCTGTGTAATATCAACCAGAAGGATTTGCCCTCCACAACATCAAGAATATGCTCCGATCACTTTTTGTCAGGTAAACCAAAATTCTATGTGAATAATTTTGCGAACCTGTGTGTGTTTAAACAGTTTTTTCAGTTTCTTGCTCCTCTGTTACTGTCTGTTACTGACGTTAGCTTAGCAACGCTATGCTAATGCTAACCTCCACTTCGACACACTCACGGGAACAAGGTGTCCCACCCGAGACTCTTTGTTGTTAGGAAGCTGCTTGTTAATGATTTATTTTGAACCTTTATTTATCCTGTGACATCAGGCCGACACACACACGTTAATGACAGATAAACTGTCTCAAACTGAGACAGGTAATGCAACAAGCAAAACTCACAACAAAGAGCAGATCCGAGAGCTGCTCAGAAAATGTCACGGTGTGATTCCACAAAAACAAACTTTGCATGAATAAAAACCTGTTGTATATAATAACTTTTTTTCTTTTTGTCCTCTGCAGCTAATCCTACTGATAGTGTGCTGGTGAAGCTGGTCCTGAGTCTGCTGCAGCTCTGCAAACTAGCTGAAGTCATCCTGGAGGAAATGACATTTTAGGTACACAATGTGTTACAGTTGTTTAAAAAATGTCCACCCTCTTTCAGTCCATTTCAGGCTTTAATGTTTCAAGACATAATAAAAATGATCTGGTCATTAACAGGTTCTCAAATGATTAAAATCTAAAGCTTCAATCATATTATCACAGATAAACTGTTAAGAGGTTTAAAAATTACAGAAACAGTAACACACTAATGGTAAAACTGACATTTACAGCAGTAAAATTATAATCAAAATATATAAGTATAAATGTATATATAATGTATAAAAAAATGTATGTTCAGGACGGCCTGGTCTTACAGCTCAGCTCTTTCTTTACCACAGAGTCCTTAATACTGCAAATGCTGCACCAATCCATCTGCCAAGCTCACGCTCCATTCTTCCATCACTCGTGACCAGAACCCCACACTGAAGTTGACAGCCACACTTACCAGTACGATAGCGGTTAGGTGCAACTGTATTTATTTTTTATACTTTGAGTAGCAAACTTGGAGTCTTATTTTAAACTTTGTGATGCAAAAAATGACAATGTTTACTAATATTTTTATTTTTTTAAGGTACAGATGAGTGAATAGTTCGTAGACCCGCGTCCAGTCTCAGATCCAGAGGGGTTGGCTGCTCCAGTCGGATGGTCCCACATGATGAGAAATCTGTTCATTTGTTTAAAATCAGAAACTGCGCTCGGATGCATTGTTCCTTGTTGAAGAGTGTTTTGATAAATCATTTCATTAAAATATATAAAATCACCCACAGTTCTCATATTGTATTCAGTTTAAATTGTTTTGAATTTATAATTATAGCTTTTATTCTGAACTTCATCAGTCTACTACTGGAGGATGAACAGGAACATGCATGTTTTTATGTTTTTGTACATGTTAATAATTAACACTAAACTGGTAAGTTGCCAATTAAGAGCAATCACTACATGTAGGTTTTATTTATGTGCAGTAGAACTCATTAATGGACATTAAACAACAATTATTGAAATAAACAAGGTGAAACTTGGTACAACTGTTTTATTCAAACTAAAGGTAAGCACACGTTCATTTAGCAATGTGTGTTTTCACAGCAACACCAAATGTATTTGAAAAGCAGATTCATCCATCCAGCTTCATCGATCTCCTGGGACTCGGTACCTTACACAGAAAGAGAAAACAAAATGCTTTCAGGGTTTAAAGCAATATTTAACTAATGGATTACGGTAAAAGGAGTTACCAAATTGTAACTTTTCACCACTAACTTTATTAAAGGCAAATCACAGTGGAAAATAAATATCTGACATTTACTGAGAAACGTTAATACTATGACTGAGAAATAATTATAAATAATTTATTTTGTTAACACTAATTTAAGTATGAAAGGCAGTCATAGGCTAAATAAATAATGTAGTAATGTGAGAAATATCAGCCATCTTTACTAGCTCATCAGTTAAGATGAAGCAACGATCTTTAAAGTAGCACAGATTAGCATAGCCGATGTAGCTTTTACTAAAGTACACATGGCTGATATTTACTGTGGCACAAGTTACATTAGCTAAGCTATTCTTTGTTGTGTAAAAAATCGGTTATATTTACTGTAGCTCAAGCTACGTAGCTTAGCACGCAGTAAACAACACCGATCTTACTTTAGCAAAGAGCTAGCTTAGCTTAGCTGCTGTAGCTACGAGGGACATCTACGTGTAATCACTTACTCTGCCATTCACCAGAACTGTTATTAACATGAAGACAGCAAGGACGAGCTCTGGACGTCCTTCACAACTCTGTTACTGGATCTTAAGCATCCATCCATGAATTTAAAGCTGCAAATCTGCTCCGTTGTGGACACTCAGAGTAACTTCTTCGTGACAACTTTTTGCCCTTCTCCACCAGGGGGCAATACCGCTTCGTCTGACATGATTTATTCCTCCCAACTCACAACTTGTTGCTCTTCTCCACCAGGGGGCAGTACCGCTTCGTCTGACATTCCTCCAACTCAACTCCAACCACTGCGCCTTGGTCAAGAGTAGCTCTGGTTGCTCGCGTCGGTTTATCCTACTAAAATGGCGGAAATTCCAGAATTCTAGAATTCTAGTCACGTGTCTGGGAACTATGTATTGCCTTTATAGCTCTCGACCAATCAGAGAACTTCTTTAAACGCTCTAGAACTGGATTCACTTCTTTCGACTGCACTGCATGTGTATGACCTTTACGGAGTTCGGGATCTGTTCTTTTGACTTCTACCATTTCCTTTTTGACTGGAAGATCTTGCTTCCAAAAGAAATCGGGCCTTTTAACCAGTTCGATTCCTTTGGCTGAACAACGGTTAGACCTCTTGAGGTCTGATCAGCTGGATTTTCTGTTTTGGGTGGTAATGGGAGTTTGTAGTGCCCATTTTTCTTTCGTTTTACGCCTTTGGTAATCTTTGACTTGAACATGTCTTCCTGTGAGACTGGGTGGTTGTCTGATGCGTGCTTACAAAAATCAGGTTCTAAAGTCTTTATCACATCAATTGGGCTAACTTCATTTACTTGTGTGTTGCATACAAAAGGCACATATTGTTTGGGTTCAACTGCTGATTGTGGCACAGGGGTTTCTTCACGAACAATGACTCTGTGACTTGTGCTGATGACGTCTTTATGATCTTGAACTTGAGGCGAGCCGCCAACTATACTCCAACCGAGATCTGTTAACTGTGCGTAAGGTTGGTTCTCTTTGCCTGCAAGAACTTTGCGTGGTAGGAGGGCTTGTTGACAGTTATAGCCGATAAGTAGGCCAACTTTGCATTCTAGCAAAGGAGGTAGCTTATCTGCCAGCCTTTCAAAGTGAGGCCACTTTAGGGCGGTTTCAGACGTTGGAATATGTGATCTATTAACAGGGATGAACTCTCTTGTGTAGACTGGTGGCAATGCGATTCTCATTTCATGTTCATATCCTCTAACTTGAAGGTCAATCAGCTTGTCACATAGTATAATTGTTGACTTGGTGGACATAGTTGACAGTCTCAAATTGACTTTACCTTTATCCGTGTCAAGATCTTGAGCTACTTCATCCAAGATGAAGGATGTATCACTCTGTGAGTCGAGGAGGGCATATATTAAAACTTCTTTGTTTGGGTGAATTTTTGATGAAACCCAGACAGGTACTATAGAGGAAGTTAATGTGCCTGAAGTCGATCGGGTTACTCTATTAGAGATCGCTGGTTCAGCTTCTTCTTTAGTGTCTGCTTCTTCTTTGTCTTGAGTGTTATCACTTGTTGCAGATATTACCCTTTTACGTTCAACGAACTTGTCGTCGTGTAAACATGTAGGATGTTTTCTTTGACATTTTTCGCACGTGCTCCTGGTATCACACTCCTTCGAACGATGTCCTCTCTTTAAACATCCAAAACATAGCCTTTCTGCTTGTGCAAACTTGATACGATCTTGGACAGGGTCTTCTGTGAATTTGAAACATTTATCGAGTGTGTGACCGTTTTCTTTGCAGGGAAGACAGGTTACAGTATATGTGTGGCTTGAGTCTGTTGTTAATGTTCTTGCTTGAATGACTTGGCTTCTTGAGTGTTTGCGTTCACTCATTTCCAAATCTTTTAGAGCTTGTACTGAGGCTATGGGATCACAAGCTATGTCAGCTTCAGTGGATATAAAATCAACAAATATGTGAAAGGATGGGTACCTTTCATCGCCAGCCCTTCTTGTTATTTCCATAGCTGTCCGGCTCCATCTTGTAGTCAGCCACTCTGGAAGTTTTAGCAAAAGTTTCTGAATTTCCATACAGTCATTGAGAACTTCTAATGCTGTTATATGTGACATTGCAGCTTCACAAGTCTTAAGGAAGTCAGCAAACTCTCTCAACTCACTTCCATCTTTGGAGTTTATTTTAGGCCAATTATTAAGTTTGTCTCTGAAACATTTTCCTATGGTGAATGGACTTCCAAAACGCTTTTCTAGCACCTTCCAAGCTGAATCGTATGCTTCGTCTGTGCCCACTAGGAGAAGGCCTTCAATTGCTCTCTTTGCCGGTCCACCAAGGTACTTTCTGAGATAATAAAGTTTCTCGTTCTTGGGAATGTTTTTTCTTTCGATCAGGATTTCAAATGACAACTGCCAGTCTTTAAACTTTAAAGGGTCGCCAGTGAACAATGCAGGTTCTGGAGTTGGAAGGCGATTAGCATTTATTGCTTCTGCTAGTATGCTAACTAGCTCGTAATTTAGCTGTTGCTGAATTGCAACGGAGGAGGCTTGTGTGGCTGGAGGGATGAATGGTGGGCTTGATGCTTGGAGTGTTTGGTTTGTGGTGGCCTCAGATTGTTCACCAGGATCTGGTTGAGCTTGGTTTATGATTGTAGAAATGTGCAACACAGGCTCAAAGGGAGCTTGTGTGACTTGTGGGATGAATGATGGGCTTGATGCTTTGAGTGTTTGGCTTGTGGTGGCCTTAGGTTGGTCTTTAGGATTTTGTTGAGATTGGTTTACGATCACAGGAATGTGTGGTATAGATCTGGGGCTCGTAGCATTGTGGGCTTGGGTCAATCTTGGAGCCTGAAAGCGAACGTGTGTTACGGTAGGAATTGCTTGAATTTCACTTTCTGTTTTAATACTGTGTAGTAAACTCCGACCTTCAGAAATACTTTCACCTTCATCATAAACCTTTGCTCGAGCCTTTGCTGCATTCAGTTTTTTAACTTCTTCCAAGCGTGCAATCCTTCTGCGTTGTTCTTCTTTAGTTGCTGTTCTTCTAGATTCTGCTGGTCAATTACTCGCTGTCTTTCGAGCTCGGCTTGCTTTTCTTCGAGCTGTCTTTTGAACTTCTGACGTTCTAACCTTTGTAGTTCAGCTGCTTCCTTTTCTTGCTCCTCCATTACTGCTAATACTTCTTTGGATGCAGCTGCCTCTGCCTCTGCTTCCAGTCTCTTGCTTAATTGTGAGCATGATTGGAATGAACTACCTTTAGACCTTTGTGATCTTGACCTTGACGTAGTGCTTTCAGATCCTAAGCATGACCCTACATCTGGCCACGGATCTTCGCTTTCTACGAAGTCTCCCTGTAGCTGTTTTTCAGCTCTTTTGACAATGTATGTTGAAAGTGAAGTACATGCATCAACTTTACGCCTTGTGTCTGCATCAGGAGGTTGTATTTGTCGTATTTGTTCGTAGATGGTTTGAACGTTTGTGCAGGTGGCGTTTAAGTCTTTAATCAGTTCCTTTAATTCACTGTCAGAAGCTTTCCTACTTAGTGTTGCTTTGATCAGTTTTACTTCACATTTCCATTTTTCAAAGGTGGCTACATATCTGTTTTTAAGGCTCCTGAGTTTCTCCTCTTGAAGCTCTTTGCCTCCTTCTGTTAATGTTCTTAGTCTTTCACTTCTACGAACAGTCTGTGTGTCTGGGATTTGCTCATTAACATTTTCTTCTACTTCGGTATGTGATACAGCATGGAGCTCTTTATGATCCTTGTCAGTCATCTTGTGAGTTTGGATAGATTTCACTCAATTTGCTATGTTTAAATTACAATATTCCTTCAAACTTGTAACTTACAACTTAACTATTACTTTGTGATTACTGTTACTTTATACTTCAACTGTAATGAGCTTCACTCTTAGTACAGATGTGCTTCAACTTCAGGAACCTTGTAAATTTCACACTTAGTTAGATTTTGAGCAAAACACAAATTATTTTCTTAAACAACAATACATTACTTTGAATTTCAGTAGAAATTAATTATTCTTTGACAAAGTTGTTATAGAGACCTATTGTGGCTCTGAACTTAACTTTTAATTTAGCCACTTGTTCTATTTCAACACTGTCCTTTGTTAATTTCCACCTTAATCAATTACTTTCACTGGGCTTGGTTGCTTGTGAGCGTTGAGCTTAGACAGTGGCGCCCCCTTGTGTTTGCACCACTGCAGTACATCCCTCAGCTGTAGACGTCTTTTCCTTCTTGCCGGGCACGGTGGCGGTTGAGTTTTCACTGTGGCTGCTTCCAACTGACGAAACACCGGCACGGATTCTTTATTAGCAGAGAGGATGGTTGCACAACGGTTTTCCAACTGACGATACACGGACACGGCCTTTTGGTGTAAACTGGCGCTTTAATGAATGCCGTGAAAACTACAGAAATAAGACAGACAGTACAAAATAAAATGTAAAACAGTAAAAACAGTAAAACAGTGAAACAGTAAAACATGCTTTAACAAAATACCTCGTGGCCGCTCGTCGTTAAAGAAGTCCTAGGCAAACTTTTCTTGTCCTATACAGTACATTCTAAATAAACATATAAAATATTAGAACATCATGACTGACAGATGTACAATATTTACAACAGTTATAAATACCTTCAGTCCTATACATTCTTCAGTCCTATACACTCTTCACAGTCAGTGAACCACCAAAGCTGCTGCGCGTCTGTCGTCTCTAGGCAACCGCTCATGTGTGTGGAGCACAGAAAATCTAGCCCCTCCCCTTCGTTCACACAGATCTCACGACAACGGCATTAACAGAACAAACCCTCACAACAGAACAAATGCATCCTGCACAAAAATCACACCTTCAAAGCATAAACTAAACAAACCAAAACCAAAATATTCTAACTACTGAACAACAAATATTAATTCTTCTTTTAATACATAAATCATTTCAGTGACACTTACACACAGTGCTCTGAAAAGTTTAACAAAGCTTCAACAATCACTGTGCAAGGGGTGGGTACACCCTGGACAGGTATCCCGTCCATCACAGGGACACATAGAGAAAAAAAACCATTCAATCTCTCTCAAACCTAGGGACAATCAGTCTAACATGTATTCATTCAAACTTTATTTAGTCAGGTAAATCTCATTGAGCCTCGGGGACTCATTTACAAAAACGACCTGTTACAAACTAAAGAATGATGAACAGCAATGGTAGAATTTCCTTAAACAATAAACAATAGAAAAACATAAGAGAGAAATACAGATTTATTTTTTTATTTTTTTAAACAAAGTATCAAAAACTAGCAAAACATAAGATACGGTAGATGTATAAAATCAAAAACAAGAACATATCTGCATTGGTCCTTGCCAGGATTCCAACAGATTCTTAAAACCATTTAGAGAGGTCAAGGCCGAGAGCTTTAAGTCTTTTTGTAAGATATTCCAGGAAGCAGGAACAGAGTAGGAGAAGGCCATTTTTCCAAGTTCAGTCCTCACTGACGGAACACTGCAGGTGATCATGTCCTGAGAGTGCACGCTGTAACTGCACTCACGCAAAGACATGTAGGAGGAAAAAAGTGTAGAAAAGTGTATTACAATAATCCTTAGCATCCAATGCTTCAACAACATCATTCAGAACCTTCAGAGAAGCAGTTGTTGTGCTGTGTTGTTTCCTGAAACCAGATTGATGAAGAGGTAAGATGTTAAATGAGTCCAGATAATTTTTGATCTGAGAGTTTATCAGTTTTTCTAGAACCTTGGCTAAAATGCAGAGTTTAGAGATCGGTCGATAATTGTTCAGTGAGGTGGGGTCACCTCCCTTCAGCAAAGGAAGAACAAAGGCTGTTTTCCAAGCATCCGGAATGGAGTTTTGTCTTATGGACAGATTAAAGATGTGGGTCACAGGGACTGAAATGATATGAGCAGCCAGCCTTAAGAAATAAGGTGGAAGTTCATCTGGACCTGCAGATTTTTTAGGATCAAGATCATTTAACAGTTTATTTACCTCACTGACTGAGAACCTTGGCCTCATTGTCTGAGGCTAACATCTGTAAGCCCCCTGTTATTTTAGTATAATTTTCACAAAGAGCTCTTGTGGAGTCTCCTCGGCAGCTCCATCTTGTGCAGGAGAGGGATTTTAGCGTCAGTGAGATGTCGGCAATGAACACCTTATTACATCGGTGGGTGGAAGCAGAGCAAAACGCATATAGTGCTTGAAGATAAGTCAAAGAACTGGCTTGCTCCACGGCAGCTAATTTCAACACAGTTCACACCAACCAAATTCAAAGAATGCGCCGCACATGGAATATAATGCATTAATGGGTTTTTCTTCTTGAGTTGTGCTTGTAACCCGCTATACTTCCCTGACATGTTTGATGCGTTGTCATAGGCCTGGCCACGGCAGTTTGAGAGATCCAGCTCCAAGTCACTGACCATTTTGATCACACAGTCAGCCAGACTTGCTCCAGTGTGACTGTGAATTGGTTCGAATGCGATGAATCGCTCAACCACTTTCCCTTTCTCACTCACAAATCTGAACACAAAAGTTAGCTGGTCTACATGAGTCATGTCAGGAGTAGAGTCCACTATAACTGAAAAATATTTTGCTTGCTGTAGTTCTGTAGCAATAACTTGCTTTGTTTTTTCACCCATTAAACAAATAAAGTCCTCACATATAGTTGATGACAAATATGAAGTCCTGCCACGACCCTTCTGGCCATACTTATGAATATGTTCCTTTAAAAATGGATCAAACTGTGCTAGCAGCTCAAGGATTCCAAGGTAATTACCATTGTGTGGAGATCCCAAAAGTTCATTATCTCCACGGAAAGGAAGGCCCCTTTCACTCAGAAATTTAACCACAGCAACCACACGGCTCAATACATTCTTCCAGTACTGACCTTCTGCTTCAATTTGTCTCCCAAGAGAAGCATCCATGGTGCCCTGATGTTTGCTGCGATGTGTTAGTGAAAGCGTCCATTTTCTGTGCTCACCACTCGTTTCATGCTCCGTTATTCTCTCCGGGTGTTTCCAGTCGCTAAATCCGACAACAAATGCGTTGCTATTTGATGACAAAACTTTACAAGCAAAGCAAAAAATGTCTCCAGTGGATGGGGAATATATAATCCATTCTCGTGGAATAGTTTCACCGTTGAAAATACGTCGGGTCAGTGCGTCATTAGTAAGAGAGCGCGTCTTTCCCCCAGCTTCGTTCACTCTCTGTGATGCTGGATATTTAGCTGCTCGATTCTGAAAGGCTGAAACACCTTTGAGTAGAATTTCCTCCCGGATGCTTTCTGTAATTGATCCCCATAGAGCAGGGTCTTCAGAAATGCTGGTGGTACTACTTGAAGAATAATCTTGTTCTGTTTGCTCACCGTCACCAGCTTCGTCGATAAATTTTTCAGCTTCATTTGTAAAGCTAGCTGCCGTTAGCTCAGGCTGAGCACAACTGGTAGAGGCCGTTGTTTCCAAGCTAGTAGTAGCATTGGCTAGCTCCAAATCTTCCTCCTCGTGTCTAGCTTTTTTGAAAAAGCTACTAATTGGCAGTACATTTTTTATTACGGCCGTTTCTTTTTCATCTTTTTCTTTTCTTTTTTTTCTTTTTGCAACCCCGCTGCTGGGTTTTCGGTTTGTGCTGTCCATTTTCTGAAAACTCGATCACACTCACACTACACTTCCGCACACAGTTACATTCTACGGAAGCCTGTATGCCCGCCCACCGTAACTATAAGCCAATCTACACCGTGCATTGCCATCTTCTTCTTCTATTGAGTTTATTGGCGGTTGGCGAACTTATTGTAAGCACATTACCGCCACCAACCGGACTGAGTGTGTGCATTGCCGTCTGCTCCCAATCATACACGTCATGTCAACAAACTAAAAGACACTTATGAGTTGTTTTTGAAAAACAACTTTTTATTTTATTTGGGTTGGATGATAAGGAAAATTGAGGACAAAGCCTTGTTTTATCTACGTCTAGCGACAAAAAAAAAAAAAACTTTTCTGCCAGGCTGAACTGCTCTCTGCTGGCCAGCAGAGGGCCCCATTGAGCTGTCGGGCCCTTGGGCAAGTGCCCAGGGTGCCCGTATTGAAGATCCGGCCTTGTTAAACATGATGACATTTCCGCCTGTTACACACTGCCCAATAGAGCTAACAAACTTAAACCATCAGTAGTCGTCAGATTCATTGGAAGGAATCAAAGAAACAGGGTAATGATGCAGTCAAAGAAACTCACAAACACTAATGTCTACATGAATGAACACCTAACTAAAAAAAATGCAAACATTGCACATGCAGCAAGGTTGTTGAAAAAGGAAGAAAAAAAAAAACTTGGACAAGAAACGGAAACATATGGATCAAAGTACATGAAAATTCTCAAGCTAAAATAATAAAAGATCTGAAAGACTTAGACACATTTTGATGAGCTCAAAAATGACAAATCACCAATCACTATCACATGTTCATACACAAAAATTGACAAAAATGAACAAACAAACAAATACATTAAAACATGACAACAACAAACGAAGACTCAGAATTTAAAATATACAATGTTGAAGATGTGGTTGATGCAAACTTTTATCCTGCTATAAAAGACTGTGAATACTATAATGAAGAACAGTTTAATGACATCAATATAACAAATGGAGATCTCTCTATTATTCACATCAATAGTAGAAGTATAAATGCAAATATATCCAAAATAACAGATTATTTAAAACAGTTAAACAGAACTTTTACATTAATAGCACTGTCAGAGACATGGCTTAATGATGAAAACAAAAATAATGTTCACATCGAAGGATATGAATTATATCATTTAAATAGAAACAATAAAAAAGGTGGTGGAGTAGCTCTATTTGTCAAAAATGAAATAAAGTGTAGAATAATTAATGAAATGTCAATAATTGTTGACAATCTTATGGAAATAATAACAATAGAAATATTAAACGAAAATGCTAAAAACATATCCATAAGTTGTGTATATCGATCACCAGGATCAAATATAGAAATATTCACCGATAAAATCATACAACTATTGGAAAAGAGTTTAAATAAAAAAGTTTTCTTGTGTGGAGACTTTAATATTGACCTGGGAAATAAAACAGATTCAAATAACATCAGCACATTTCTAAATTCAATGTATAGTTTAAATCTTTATCCGTTAATATCAAAACCAACAAGAATTACAACTCATAGTGCTACGATAATTGACAACATTTTCACAAATATAACAAATGGGGATATGACAGGTGGTATCTTAACAACTGATTTAAGTGATCATTTACCAGTTTTCACTATCTACAGAAATGATCAAAACATTACAAAAGAAGTTACAATTAAGAAAAAAATAATAAACACATCAAAAAAAGCTATGGATCAATTAAAAGATGATTTACAGAAGCAAAACTGGAAGGACGTGTATATTGATGATGTTAACAGATCATATGATGAATTTATGAATATTTTAGAAGCTCTGTATGAAAAGAATTGTGTGCAAAGAAATCGTAGAAAAAGAAATATTGTTGACCAACCTTGGATGACTAAAGGGTTGAGAAATGCTTGTAATTTTTTTTACTTGTATTCATGTTTCTTAAAAACGAGAACACAACAAGCTGAAGAAAAATATAAAAAATATAAAAATAAATTGGTAATGATTATAAGAAAATGCAAGAAAGAATACTATAGTGATTTATTAAACAAGAGCAATGGTGACACTAAAACAACATGGCGAGTAATAAATGATGTTCTAAAAAGTCATAAAGCGAAAACGAACATTGCAAAATATTTTGTGAAAGATGACAAAGAAATACATGATGAGAATGATATCGTAAATGAATTTAATCAATATTTTGTAAATATTGGATCAAGCCTTGCAGCTAAAATACCAAAAGTAGATAATAAGGTGTGTCATTCAATTAAAAGTTGCACCAACAGTATTTTTCTTAATGGAACTAACAAAGAGGAAATTATGAAAATGGTAAAAAATCTCTCAGACAAGAGATCAAAAGACTGGGTGGACATGGATATGATGTTCGTAAAAGAAATAATGAGTTATGTTATTGAACCGTTTACATATATATGCAATTTATCTTTTTCAACAGGAATATTTCCAGATAACATGAAAGTAGCAAAGGTAATTCCTCTTTTTAAAAATGGTGATAAATGTGTATTCAATAATTATAGGCCAATATCCTTATTACCACAGTTCTCAAAAATTCTAGAAAAACTATTTGTGACCAGATTGGATCAATTTATTGATAAACAAAATATTTTAAGTAGCAGTCAGTATGGGTTTAGAGAAAAAAACTCTACTTCAATGGCTCTCATGGATTTTATGGAACAAATAACTAATGCTGTCGATCATAAACAGTACTGTGTTAGTGTTTTTGTTGATCTAAAAAAAGCATTTGATACCATTGACCACACCATTCTCCTTGAAAAACTAAATAAATATGGTATTAGAGGACCAGCATTACAGTGGGTATCTAGCTATTTGAAAGATAGGAAACAGTTTGTGCAAATAAATGATGTTAGATCTGACCTCCGTGATATCAATTGTGGAGTTCCTCAGGGCTCTGTGCTTGGACCAAAGTTATTTATTTTATATGTGAATGACTTGGTAAATGTGTCAGGACTTCTTAAATGTGTTCTTTTTGCCGATGACACCACATTTTTCTGTTCGGGTAAAGACATAAAACAGATTTTGGATATGATGAAAACAGAATTTATAAAAATACAAACTTGGTTTAAATTAAACAAATTATCTTTGAATCTAGATAAAACTAATTACATGATATTCAGTAACAAAAAGAGAATTGTTGATGACAATCCATTTGAAATTGAAGATGTTGTGATCTGTAAAGTGAGTGAAGTGAAGTTTCTGGGTGTTATCATTGATGACAAACTGACATGGAAACATCATGTAAATTCCATTAAAACAAAAATAGCTAGATCAATTGCAGTACTGTATAAAGTCAGGGATTTTTTAATTGATAAAGCTCTGCATATGTTGTATAACACAATCATTGCTCCACATTTAATCTATTGTATTGAGGTTTGGGGAAAAGCGTGCAAAACAATTACAAAGCCTGTTTTTATTTTACAAAAGAGAGCTGTAAGAGTAATCACCAGAAAACATTTCAGTCACCCATCAAACACCTTGTTTCTTCAGCTAAACTTATTGAAATTCCAGGAATTGGTAGAATATAGTATTTTATCAGTTATGTATAGGGCTCATAATAACACATTACCTTTAAATATCCAAAGAAATTTTATAAAAAGACAAAGTTGTTACAATCTCAAAGGGACAGAGATATTCATCAAACCACAATTCAGAACCAGCTTAAAGGGACGGTCTACCTCAATTCAGGGAGTTCGATTGTGGAATGCTCTGGAGAGTGATGTTAAAAATGCAAAATCAATGTGTACATTTAAGAAAAAGGTCAAAAAGGACTTGCTCAAAAACTATATATGATGTAACTTAGTGTGTTTGTGTATTACACTTATGTTGTACTTATGATGTAGCTTAGTGCGTTTGTGTATTACAGTTAGAAAAATTAAGTAGAGTTATTCATTTTGTGACGTAGTTTGTGTATTACAGTTAGAAAAAATTAAGTAGAATTATTCATTTTGTGATGTAGTTTGTGTATTACAGTTAAAAAAATTAAGTAGAATTTTACCCTGATGCATGCTCAATAATCCAGGTAGAAAAATCCAAAAAAGCTAAGTCTGGTCCTCTGGACATTCAAAAAACAAAACAAAACAAAGCAAAAAAAACTGTAGAAACGTTTCGTCTTTCGTCCGAAAGACTTCCTCAGTCTGAGAAGCTGTGTTCAGCTCAGTCTTATAAATAGCACCCTCCCACAGTGGATCAACCAGTTGGCTGATGACAGCCGAAACCAGCTGCTCACATGATCAAGGAGGACCATCAGCCTGACGATGGATCGTTAACACCCTGATGGTTGTTTGCTATTCACAGAGGGCTGAGTGATACTAGCAATAACAGCATTGTAAGTGGGGGACAGTTGAACCCGGAGGCCTCCACCTCTGTTTAATGATGGACGGTTTCTTTTCACAAAGATGGCCTCCTTTACTCCTCTCTCAAACCATTGTTCCTCTCTATCAAGGATGTGAACATCTTCATCCCTGAAAGAGTGACCGCTGGCCTGGAGATGAGTGTTGCGGTCTACACTCATCTCCAGGCCAGCGGTCACTCTTTCAGGGATGAAGATGTTCACATCCTTGATAGAGAGGAACAATGGTTTGAGAGAGGAGTAAAGGAGGCCATCTTTGTGAAAAGAAACCGTCCATCATTAAACAGAGGTGGAGGCCTCCGGGTTCAACTGTCCCCCACTTACAATGCTGTTATTGCTAGTATCACTCAGCCCTCTGTGAATAGCAAACAACCATCAGGGTGTTAACGATCCATCGTCAGGCTGATGGTCCTCCTTGATCATGTGAGCAGCTGGTTTCGGCTGTCATCAGCCAACTGGTTGATCCACTGTGGGAGGGTGCTATTTATAAGACTGAGCTGAACTCAGCTTCTCAGACTGAGGAAGTCTTTCGGACGAAAGACGAAACGTTTCTACAGTTTTTTTTTTTTGCTTTGTTTTGTTTTGTTTTTTGAATGTCCAGAGGACCAGACTTAGCTTTTTTGGATAAGTAGAATTTTCATTTTGTGATGTAGTTTGTGTATTACAGTTAGGAAAATTAAGTAGAATTATTCATTTTGTGATCTAGTTTGTGTATTACAGTTAGGAAAATTAAGTAGAATTATTCATTTTGTGATGTAGTTTGTGTATTACAGTTAGAAAAATTAAGTAGAATTATTCATTTTGTGATGTAGTTTGTGTATTACAGTTAGAAAAATTAAGTAGAATTATTCATTCTGTGATGTAGTTTGAAGGTTATCATTGGTTGAACAAACTGTGAAATAAGGGGCAGATATAATAAGATTTCATCTTCTTTCTGCTCCCTTCATTTTATCCTACTTGTATTCTTGTATCTGATGAAACTGTTTTGTATTGTTCTTATAAAATGAATGAATAAACATCAAATCAAATCAAATAATGAACTATAAGCAACAACATGTTTGTTGAAACAGTTCAGGACCTCGTGCTTATTTGACACAGGAACAGAGTCAACAAGAAGTTGTGATGGGAGGTCAGATGATTGGAGGATGCCTGAGAGAGATTTGATGGTTTTCCAGAATTTTTTAGGATCGTTTAGATTTTTGGAGGTCTGAGATAAGAAATAGTTAGGTTTTGCAGCTTTGATGGCAGTTGTGCATTTATTCCTCAACTGCCGAAAATTCAAACAATCAGTGTCTGAGTCTGATTGTCTTGCTGCGGACCAAAGATCGTCTCTCCTATGCAGGAGGTCGGCTAGTTCAGGAGTAAACCAGGGGCTGTCACGCCCCTTTATCCTGAACTGCCGGAAAGGAGCGCGTTTGTTTTTTTTGTTTTCCTGTCTGCTTTGCATGTTTGTTTCTATTGTACATCACTTTGGTTGGCCTTGTGTCTGTTTAAGTGCTCTATAAATAAAGTGGTATGGTGTGGTATGGTATGGTACAAAGTAAATGAAACTATTATGAAAATAGTTCCAAGCGGTGTTCACGTCGTTGATTAATAGAATACGTTGCCAATCAAAGTGGGATAGATCCCAGAGGAATGACTGTTCACAGAAACGTTTCAAATCCCTTTTTTGAATTATTCTGGGCTTAGCAGGTGGAAGTTTAGTAGATCTAAGAGCTGTTATTACGGAATGATCATTCAAAATGTTAGCAAATACACCTGTACCAGGAAATTGGTGAGGTGCATTTGTGAAAAACAGATCTAAGGTGGAAGATTTTTCGGGACATTTTTTGTTTGGCCTGGTGGGAGAACGAATAAGTTGTGTTAGATCGAGAGATAGGCAACATTCCTTGTATTTATCACAGAGTGGGGTCGACTTATCCCAATCAATGTTGAAATCTCCTGCCATAACAATCTCATTGTGTTTTAAATTTCCTATGAATTCAGTCAGGGAGGACAGAGCTTCAGGTGTTGCAGAGGGGGGACGATAACAACCTACAACAGTTAAAGGTTCAGTCTGCAGTTTCTGTAGAACAGCAGAACTTAGAAAAATTTTCAACAAGCAAAGCATTCTGATCCCTCCCCCTCAGAGCCATATATGGCTCTGCCCCCTTGTGGTCTGTTGAAATTTGAATTCAAGCTCTGTTTTTATTGGCTGATTCAAATTCAAGCTCGGTTTTTATTGGCTGGTTACAAACTTTGTTTTTATTGGCTGGAAAATGGCGGGTCACTTTTTCTTTTTAGAAATGCTTATTTACCACCTGGAGAAGCAAGGGGACAATATTTTTTTTTAGTTTTTTTCAGAGATTACCTCTCTAACATCAATCTAGTGACAGAGTGAAGAAATATGTTAAAAATATATTGTTAGAAAAGTTACATATAGCAGCTTTAAGATCTGACCACCCTTCAAACTGATGTTTACAGCTAAAGCCTCAAACTGGTTTGCGATTGTTTTTTTAGATGCAATCCTGGCAGCCAAAGAGTCTCTGATGTAAATAGCGACTCTACCTCCCCTTTTATTACGATCACAACAATAGATCTTAAATTCATTGATTACCAGGTCATTTTTCAGAACAGATTTGTTGAGCCAAGTTTCAGAGATAACGATCACATCTGCCCCAGAAGAACTGATTAGGATTTTTAATTCATCAAGTTTTTTTAGAAGGCTACGAGCGTTTACATGCAGGAAACGGAGACCTGAATTATTTTTAAACTCATTGGGTGTACTGTAGTTAGTGATGGGACCTGGGTTGGGCTGAATCCCTGAGATCAATAACAACATTAATATCAGACATTTATTTGACTTCTTTGTCACTGATATGTAATTACAGGAGTTAACAGTGTGACATTTTGCCCCCATAATTGAACCATGTGAAACATTAATGAAGACATGATCATTCAGAACCCAAAAACAGTGAAAGTTGCAGTGATGGACAGATCCAGATGTGTTGATAAGATTCAGTGATTCCAGGTAGTCTGAGAACTGAAAAAAAAAAAAAAGTATGTTTTTGGTCTGTAGGAGGAAACCGGAGTGACTGGAGAAAACTAACACATGCATGGAGGGAACATGCAAACTCCACCCAGAAAGGTCCCTGCACCAGAATTTGAACCGGGGACCTGCTCGTTGAGAGGCAGCAGCTTTACCAGTTGTGCCACCGTGCTGCCCACCTGTGTGTTCCTCTCATTCCAATTGAACTGATCCATTATGAATCATTTTGAAATCAACACATGATTAAAATGCAGTTTCTTTATTGTCACAAAAATTAATGTTTTTTTTCTGTTTTCACCTCCAGAGATTAGAGAGGATCAACAGGAACCAGAACTCCCACAGATTAAAGGGGAACTGGTGGAACCAAAACCTCCACAGATCAGAGAGGACCAGGAGGAACCAGAACTTCCAGATAACAAAGAGAACCAAGAAGAACCTGGACCTCCACAGATTAAAAAGGAGCTGGAGGAACTCTGTATCAGTCAGGATGAGGAGCAGTTGGTTCTGAAGCTGGAGGCTGAGACCTTCAGGGGGACTCCTGCTAATGAGCAAAGATACCACTGGGAACCAGAACCACAATCGGACCACCTCCTTTGTCCAAACGGTCCTGAAGCTGAGGACCAGGATCAAACAGGAAACAGGACCAGATCCAGCAGAGACGAGGAGCTGAAACCACAGAAGAGAAGTCCAGACACCAGAGATCCCAGAGACGATGTGGACCATCCAGAACTAAAGAGATGGAAGAACATGTCAGAACACGTCAGAACTCACACAGGTGTGAAGTCCTTCTCATGTCTCACCTGTGGAAGAAGTTTCAGACATAGAAGTACTTTGTTTTATCACATGAAAACACACACAGGTGAGAAGTCCTTCTCATGTCTCACCTGTGGAAAGAGTTTCACTCATAAAGGCAATTTGACCCATCACATGAAGATTCACACAGGTGAGAAGTCCTTCTCGTGTCTCACCTGTGGAAAGAGTTTCACTCATAAAAGTAATTTGACCCATCACATGAAGATTCACACAGGTGAGAAGCCCTTCTCGTGTCTCACCTGTGGAAAGAGTTTCACTTGCCAAAGTCATTTGACCTATCACATGAATATTCACACAGGTGAGAAGTCCTTCCCGTGTCTCACCTGTGAAAAGAGTTTCACTCAAAAAAGTAGTTTAACCCATCACATGAATATTCACACAGGTGAGAAGTCCTTCCTGTGTCTCACCTGTGGAAAGAGTTTTGCTCGTAAAAGTAATTTAACCCATCACATGAATATTCACAAAGGTGTGAGGCCCTTCTCGTGTCTCACCTGTGGAAAGAGTTTCACTTGCAAAGGTTATTTGACCCATCACTTAAAGATTCACACAGGTGAGAAGTTCTCGTGTCTCACCTGTGGAAAGAGTTTCACTCGTAAAAGTGGTTTAACCCATCACATGAATATTCACACAGGTGAGAAGTCCTTCTCGTGTCTCACCTGTGGAAAGAGTTTTGCTCGTAAAAGTAATTTGACCCAACACATGAAAACTCACACAGGTGTGAGGCCCTTCACATGTCAGACCTGTGGAAGACGTTTCAGGAAGAAAGGTACTTTGAGTGAACACTTGAAGATTCACACAGGTGAGAATTCCTTCTCGTGTCTCACCTAGGAAAGAGTTTCACTCAAAAAAGTAGCTTAACCCTTCACATGAAGATTCACACAGGTGAGAAGTCCTTCACCTGTTAGATCTGTGGAAAAGGTTTTAATAAAAAGATTGTTTGGATGAGACACCTGAGAGTTCACAGGTGAGCTGAAACACGGTTAATTGTCAGTTAATGTGGTTAAAGTTGGTCTGAGCCCGTTTCACCAGCTGCTCAACAGCTAAGACTCAGTTTTACTGACACTGAGCTTTAATTGGTCTGGTAGCAGCTGAGAGTCATCCCCAACATCAAGTGTGAGGACTAACAGATCTTCCATCCATCCGTCTATTTAAATGATTACAGATAATAAAAATGTTACCATTGTTGAAATAGGAAGAAAAAAATCAAAAATTTATTTGAAAATATGGTTTTTAAAGTTTTTTTGTGATAATTTAGGCTTGTTTTCTGGACTCCTCTGTAATATGTGGGAAGTGGGGTGGGGGTGGGGGTGTCCCATGTCCCGTGTCTGAAACTTAGATTTTTGGGGACAAAATGTAAAATACATGTAATAAAACCTCTGAATTACAAGCATCCGTCATCTTTATCCGCTTCTTCCTTTACGGGTCACTGTGCGAGAGGCGAGGACACCTGGACATGTCTCAGTTCATCACAGGGACAGGGCATGTCCAATCCATCACACCTCACCTAGAGACAGTTTAGAGTTACCACTGTACCTAACGTGCATGTTTTTGGTCTGTGGGAGGAAACCGGAGAAATCTCACGCATGCACGGAGATAACATGAAACTCCACCCAGAAAGGTTTCCAGACGGGATTTGACCCGACGAGCGTCTTGCTGAGAGGCAGCAGCTCTACCAACTGATCCACTGCTCTGCCCCTCTGACTTACACATTATTTACTCACGTACGCTTTAAGTTTTAGAAAACGTGGAGAAAATGAACCAGAAAGTATTTAGTTATTACTGCAGTACAGGAAAATACTTATAACTGAAACAATCTGGATTAATGCTGAGGCATTGTGGGTAATGTAGGTTTTGAGTTTAAAGTGATTACATAACTCCAGGCCAGCAGAAATCTTATCATTTATGTCAGTTTTCTTTCTATTATGTTTTCTCACGCTCTTCTATCAACCTGTTTACTGAAATGTTTCCTTTGTTGAATTTATTTAAAAAAATTAAATGTAAAGTTTTGTTTGGAGTCATTAACAAATGTTGCGAGGAATAAAAGTTACGTGAATGTGGAAAATAAATTATGAAAATTTATTACAAACAGAATTTGGAACAAATTAATTAAAAGTTGTTTGAAACCAGTTCTGACTGCATGTTTGGTTTATTAATGCCAAATATCACTGAAACACACAAAACACTTTATCTTCAGAAGAATTGCTGGAACACAAACCGCTTTGTGAGGTTCTGTGTTGTTTGGCCCAAAATATGTTTACAGAATGGTTTTAAAACTCACAGTGAATTAAAATATGTTTAAACAAATGAATGGTCTTGCTTTGATCTGTTCACGAGTGGCTTTATGAGAAATATGTACACGATATAAGTATCTCAACACTTGTTGCCTTCATGCTTCAGTTTATTTCTACAGTGCCAAGTCACAACAGAAGTTGTCACAGGACACTACAGAAACATTCACAGGCATTATAAAAGACAAATGGTAAAAGTTATTTATGTAAAAAAAAAAACAGATTAATAATAATAATAATAATGTCTTTTCCTGTCATCTGCGTATGTTTCCCATACACAGACGAAATTCGTCTCTGCATTTAACCCAACCACCTACCAGGTGGTGCAGTGAGCAGCCCGAAAGCGCCCGGGGAGCTGGAGAAATAGGTGTGCACTCAGACACCCCAAATGTTGGTGATTAAATTAAATGTGAGCATCTTTTGGCTGTCAGCAGCAAACTGGTTGATCCACGATGAGAAGGTGCTATTTATAAGAATGAGCTGAATACAGCTCCTCAGGCTGAAGAAGTCTTTCGGATGAAAGACAAAACATTTCTACAAAAAAAAAATATATATGTCCAGAGGACCTGACTTAACTTTTTTACAAATATTCCAGTATCTTAGCGTATATCTGCTCATACAGACTCATGTTCGTGCTGCTGTTTATAATGATGTTTTTCCACTACATTAGGGCTTAGTGTATTACTAGTTGATGTTTCTCTTAGTTAATTCTAGATGTTATTACTGTTTTTCTCTTGCATTTGTTGTTGGATGTAACTGGGACCCCGTGTACATAATCTCGTTTTCATCACATGTAATGTTATGCCGAAGCAAATTCCTAGTCTGTGAATCCTGTTCATTGACAATGGCGATAATAAACAGAATCTGAATCTGAATCTGAATGTACCACATGCGGTGCAAATGACAATAAAGACACTCTGACTCTGACTCTGATATGTTGAATAATTAAAAAATATATCCTCAGTCTAAGCTGATATTACAAGGTTGAAGTAAAGTTAGTTTTAATTTTTATGTGTCGCTTTTTGATTGAAACAAAAACAAATCAGTCTGTTTCTACCGGAGCTAAACAGTGAGACACCACCGGAAGTAAACATGGAGCTGGCAGTGTTAGCATAGTTAGCTCTCCCTGTGTTTGCGGAGGTTTTCATTAATATTTAAAATTGTGTTAGAATCATTAGTTAAGACTTAAACTGAATCGGATAGTTACATTGATCGATTGATTGTGTTTTATTTAATAAATATGGTAATTTATCGGGATCATAACGTGTTTCCGTTTTAGTCGGAGCTTCACAGTCTGAGTGTCTTTAAACAACAATGTCTTCAGTTCAGTCTCTGAGAGAGTTTATCAGCGAGCGACTAACTGCTGCTGCTGAAGAAATATTCACAGAGTTTGAAAAAACCATCGTCCAGTACGAGGAAGAGATCGATCGTCAGCGCAGACTGCTGGACATCACCTGGAAACCTCAGACACACCTGCACACAACAGGTAGGAGCTGCAGCTGCAGGAGGGAAACAGCTGTTTATTCAGCTCACATTTACAGGTTCACACGGTTGAACTTGTATCGTGAAGCATAAATGTGTCCAGAGTTTATGACAGATTTATTCCATGATGGTATGAACTTGGAGTCATTCATTCAAAGGTTCATTTCAGTGACCTCTGGTGGTGAAATAGAGAACACACACTGTTTCACTGTATGTTTCTGGGACAGAGAGGAGGTGTGCTTTAGAAAACTGTAGGTGCAGGGATGGGTTGTGCTTGTGTAACTCAGACAATCATGAAGTTAGGGGATGGGAATTCAGAGGTTTTATTTAGGAACAAGAGTGTTTCCACTGTTTTTGGACTCAGGCAATTTCTTTTTTTGCTGACAACTTCTCCAGCTTTTGAAAAAACATGTTCACAAGGAACATATGAGCAGTTGAGCCTTAGCTTTGGTCTTCTCCTCATATTTCTCCTCCACCATCTTCTTCAGAGCCTGTCTGGAAGGCAGAGTGTATGTGGGGTCAAGCTTCCCCACAAACTCTTTGAACTCTTTATCGTCCACAATGGTAAAAGGCTGAGAGAGTCCTTCACCAGCATCATGACCAGAGCTTCATCCAGCTCCTGCTTTCGGTCCACTAAGACGGAATCAAACCAATAAAACTGTTATGTGACATCATGTTACTGTAACATTTTTATTGGTGTGTAGAATTGTGTGGATAAACATATATATTGATAAACAAATATAGTAATAAACTTATTGATAAACATATATTATTGATAAACATATATTATTGATGAACATATATTATTGATGAACATATATATTGAACATAACCTACCATGAACAGTGTCTGCTTGTTTTCATGCTTTGCTCTGTAGTGTCTAAGCATGGAGGACGTATTGTTATTATACGCCTGTAGCATGGAACAATACAAGCACTGGACCTGTATGAACAGTAATCAAACAAGAAAACAAACTGTCAGGTCATAGACGTCACTTAAATCACCACACATGCAAATGTACCTAACTTACCCCCACCCCCCAACCACCCTTTGCAAAATCCTGGATCCGCCCCCCAGCTTACTACTGTTCAAGTTATTTGTTTAGTAATAAACTACTCACCTTATTGGGACTGATCAACTCGAAGTGTTCCCACATTTGAGAATGGCTTCTCATCCTGGTTGGCTCCATGTTTATCAACCAAAAGCAGTGATGAAAACAGTAACTACGCACAAAACAACTCCAACAACAAACCGACATGTTGGGGTGTGTGTCGGCTGCCTTTAAGGGTGTTTTGGCGCACACAAGCCTCCCAAAGCATGTCTCGCGTCAACGAATCATCTCGCGATATGAAGCTTTTTGTGGGATTCATTCGGGGACCGAAGCAGTCACTGCTTCATACGTCATCGCTTACGTAACTTGCTCTGCCGTAAAGCACGCTTCGTAGCAGTGGTTCAAAGAGAACGCAACTTCGAGTTCAAAGCAAGGATCAGAGCTTCAGCGTCAGATTTACATCCATCCATCCATCCATCCTCTTCCGCTTATCCAGGGTCGGGTCGCGGGGGTAGTAGCCTAAGTAAGGAGGCCCAGACTTCCCTCTCCCCAGCCACTTGGAGCAGCTCCTCTGGGGGAATCCCAAGGCGTTCCCAGGCCAGCCGAGAAACATAGTCCCTCCAGCGTGTCCTGGGTCTTCCTCTGGGTCTCCTCCCGGTGGGACATGCCCGGAACACCTCACCAGGGAGGCGTCCAGGAGGCATCCTAACCAGATGCCCGAGCCACCTCAACTGGCTCCTCTCGATGTGGAGAAGCAGCGGCTCTACTCCGAGTCCCTCCCGGGTGACTGAGCTTCTCACCCTATGTTACGCCCCCCCCCTTTGTGAGGAGAAGGGGAGTAACATGACAACCACAAAAATTCAAGAGTCCAAGTGAATGTGATAAAACAAGGGATTTATTTACAGCATACACAAAAAATCCCTGGAGTCTCATACAAACTGTGGGGGAGAAAGGGACAGTTAGGTGGTGCCAAATCAGAGAAAACACTAAAACAAAACAGGGCCTAACTATAGTCTAAGCTACATAAAATAAATAGAAAAGAAAAACCTTGCTAACCGCCCCTTTTCCACCGGTCGGCTCGGGTCGGATGTTACGTCATATGTGCGTCGCAGAGACCCCCTTTCATCCATAGATATTATATAAACACTAGATACCCTACGGACTGGAGCTGCCTATTGGAGCGGACGTTCCGTGCGGCCGCCATCTTGGATGGGTGTATTTCGCGCTCCCAGCGCATTTATTTGTATTGAAGAAGCTGTATGCTCCACTAAAAACAATCATAACTTCACGAATTCTTACCCGATTTTCACACGGTTTTGTTTGTTATAAACGTCAGAGATGTGGTTATGACGTGTGACACTGCTACTCAATAAAAGTATGTGCTTTCATGCTTAAATACTTTGTTTTATGCTCTTTAACAAAGATACACATATGGCATGGGATATTAATAAATGTATACATTTTTAAATTAAAAAAACTAGTTTGATTGTTCATTTGAATTTATTTTACTCTCTCACTCAAACACAGCATACAATACAGAGTCTTGTGTACAATGCTACAGCAACTATTTTTTTATTATTTTTGAGTGCTGTGCATGTAAACAGTTGTGAACGAACCTTTTTTTATAAGACCTGAAAAAGTAATCTAAACCCTCCAGGTCCTTTCACTACCCTCCCTGCAATTGGGGCTAGGAAGCTCCAGAGCATGGACAACCAGGACCTTTTGTGTGTCTGGTGATAGAGACTTTGTGAGGTAATAGGCGACTGGAGCTTTCCAATGACCCTGTAGACCAACCACCATAAAAACAAGCACCTCCGTGGCTACATCAGTCTCATCCATGCCATCACCCATATCCACATATCCAGACATTTTCTGGGTACAGGGATTATACTGGACATGTTTCTTGATGGCCATGGCATCCAACATGAGGACCACAGAGCCATATTTAACAGGGTCCTCTTCACATCTCCTCTGCAACATGTCCAACATCATTGTGTTGAGCCCAGGTTTGGCATCCACAGACTGCAACCACCTGAACAACAAATAAATAAAGGTTTATGTGCTTTAACCCATGGATTGATAGATTGATTCTCTTTCTTTCTATCTTTCTTTCTTTCTTTCTATCTTTCTTTCTTTCTTTTCTATCTTTCTTTCTTTCTTTAAGACTTCTTGATATCAAAACTTTCAAAAATAGTGAAAATAGCAAGCTCTAAGTTATTACATCTGTTTGTTGTACATCATACCTAGGGGTTGAAGTATTTTACTCAATATGTTTAAAATATGTAATAAAAATATACTACACCTTTGCAGTGTATGTGGATGAGGGAGGGGAAAATGCAGAGAATCCCTCAGGTAACTGTAGGCTCTGATCTGTAAATCAAACTACATAGTAAGCTTCCTAGAAATAAATACCTAAAGTCTGACAAAGAGTTTAAATGTAACATAACAAAAATTCTAAGTTGTAGTATTAATGTATTTACCTGAATGTAAGTCAAGCCTTTCTTTCAGCTCCTCATTTAGAAGGTTCTTCCTCTTCAGATCCAGCAATGATGACAAAATATAAATGATCAAATAACCAAAACTATTGTTCAATCTTACTTGTGAAAGGTAATCCCATGTGATCTACTTTCAACACTGCGCTGGTTATTGCAACCATAAGCTGCACAAAATACGGGCATAGTAACTCGCCCTGTGTTTACTCCTGTTGGCTCTTGTGTAGAAACCCCCATCCAATATGGCGGCGCTGCGCGATGCGATTCTGCCCACCATGAGGTATCTAGTGTTTATATAATATCTATGCTTTCATCCTTTCCCACCGGATATTCCGTGCTGCGCCGCGCCAGATTTCTTGAGATTTTTGGGCTGGTTTCAGAGGGGTACTGAGGCCATAGATATAATAAACACCAGTCTATCTATGACTGAGGCGAGCTCACCCGCACCGGAAGTAGGAAGGAGGAGACTCGAGCAGTTTTCACGGAAGCGAGGGAAGAGATCACGGCTGGACTTTACATGAATAACACGGTAAAAACAATTATTTGTTTTTAAATTTATAGCAAAGATGGGTCTTCAGCTGAACGTGTCCTTAATAAAATCACGTATTGCTCAAAACTGCAGGATTTTAAAAAGTAGGTTCGCCACGAGCAACGCGCGGCGCGCGGGCGGCTTTATGTCTTTAAAATGTAGCTCAATGAACAGATATAAAATATATTTCATAGCTGACTTTATAGTACGAGGGTTCCTGAGCTCAACCACGCTTTAATATTGTCACGTAGTGGTCAAATCTGCTGCATTTAAAGTAGGTTCGCTTTGACTTCTTCCAAACCTGTGCTTGCACAACGAAAATAAATTATAAAAATTCGAATTTGATTTCAAATAACTCCAACAGGATACAGACAGTATATGAACATGTTGTGATCACACTATATTTTTTTGAAAAATATCAGCCATGTGGTTTTTGATATAATTGATGATATGTGATACAAAGTACAAGGGATAAAAATAATGGAGGTTGCTTGACACATATATGTCTATAAAACATTGAATTTGATTTCAAATAACTCCAACAGGATACAGTCAGTAGATAAACATGTTGTGATCACATTATATTTTTTTGAAAAATATCAGCCATGTGGTTTTTGATATAATTGATGATATGTGATACAAAGTACAAGGGATAAAAATAATGGAGGTTGCTTGACACATATATGTCTATTAAACATTGAATTTGATTTCAAATAACTCCAACAGGATACAGTCAGTAGATGAACATGTTGTGATCACACTGTGTTGTTTAAAAAAAAAAAAACAGTTTCTGGACTAAATTAACCACATTTTTCTTTTACAGTCAACAGAAGAAAATCACCAGAATTCAACAACCTTGTGTCATCTTATGGAGGAAGCCGTGAGACACCAGATGGAAATTTGTTACTTCTGTTTGTCACTTCAAACTTTTCCTATTAAACGTTATATTTTCTTAAGTGGTGTCCTCGAACATTCAATTTCCTAAACTTATTTTATAATGTGAAGTGTGTATTGTGTTTAAATCCATACTGGAAGTTAAGAGAACTTTCCATTTGCATTTGACCTTTAAAGAATCATAAGATAAAGATTATTAGAATCTGCTCAACTGTTATTACGTTATAAATTATTTGGTTCTAGGATGAAGTCATACAAAAAAAGTCAAAAATTAAAAGTGGCCAAAGTCCTTTGGACAGTTTAAAGTTAAAGAATTCACAGACCATCCATCTACCATCTACCACCCAGCAGCAACTTTACCAGGGAAACTCTGGCAGTTTCAAAGATCACAGTGTGATGTTTTAAATCAACTTTATTTATAAAGCACATTTTAAAAACCACAGGGTCAACCAAAGTGCTGTACAATAACATAAAAGACAAGTTAATTAAAAACTATAAAAAGCATACAAAAATATGGTTTGCAACTTTATCAAGCACCTTGTGCATAACTAAATAATAAAATATGTTTTAATACATCTTTATTGTAAAAATACTAAATTGGAAAATACATGGGTTTAAAGAAGGCAACAAGGTAGGATTATGAATTGGGTTTAAAGATTACAGCTCATGAGGTACTCATTATAGCATGACATCTCTTTCACAACATTCTGTCAAAGCCTTTATTGTGTTCTTCTTCTAGTGGTGGCTAGTACTGTAGTAAATAGCTTGAGGGAACACTACTGCCACCATGTGGTAAGACGAGTAGGATTCTGGACCCCGCCCACAGAAGGGGTACAAAAAAGCTGTGGAAACAGAACTTAGATGTGACCCGACCCGAACTGAGCCGAACTGAGCCGATCCAACCCGAGCCGAGCCGAGCGGTGGAAAAGAGGCATAATAAAAGTTTCACCAAAACTTACATGGGGGGCACCCACCTACTTACTTGGTGTATTTAATAGAAAAACACCTACGTGATGGAAATGTACAGGGTACCCCAAACTTACCTAGTCCTCTAACTCCCACCACAAACCTTCACAGAGAACCAACAATGAGACATGCATCAGCTGGCCAGCCAGGTGGAGACTGCCTCTGTTCCTCAGGTGGAGCCTGCTTATGTGTCCTTGGGTGTCCTGAAAGGCGCTTTTAAATAAAATGATTATTATTATTATTATATGATTATGCCTGAACATGCCACGATAAGGCTGCCACCTTACCGTGGTGGAGGGGTTTGAGTGTCCCAATGATCCTAGGAGCTATGCTGTCAGGGGCTTTATGCCCCTAGTAGGGTCACCCAAGGCAGACAGGTCCTAGGTGAGGGACGAGACAAAGCGCAGCCCACAAGACCCCTTATGATGAATAATATAAATGGAAACAATGTTCCCTCGCCCGGACGCGGGTCACCGGGGCCCCACTCTGGAGCCAGGCCCGGAGGAGGGGCACGTTGGCGAGCGCCTGGTGGCCGGGCTTTCACCCATGGAGCTCGGCCGGGCACAGCCCGAAGAGGAGACGTGGGTCCCCCTTCCCATAGGCTCACCACCTGTGGGAGGGGCCAAAGGGGTCGGGTGCATTGTGGAATGGGTGGTGGCCGAGGGCGGGGACCCTGGCGGTCTGATCCTCGGCTACAGAAGCTGGCCATTGGGACATGGAATGTCACCTCATGACACCGGCGGTGAGGGATGCTGTCAAGCTGAAGAAGGAGTCCTATTGGGCCTTTTTGGCCTGTGGGACCCCGGAAGCAGCAGATAGGTACCGGCAGTCCAAGCGGCATGCGGCTCGGGTGGTTGCTGAGGCAAAAACTCGGGCGTGGGAGGAGTTCGGAGAGGCCATGGAGAATGACTTCCGTACGGCTTCGAGGCGATTCTGGTCCACCATCCGGCGTCTCAGGGGGGGAAAGCGGTACGCGACCAACACCATTTATGGTGGGGATGGCGTGCTGTTGACCTCAACTCGGGATGTTGTGAGTCGGTGGGCGGAATACTTCGAAGACCTCCTCAATCCTACTGGCACGTCTTCCACTGAGGAAGCGGAGCCTGGGGACTTTGGGTCGGGCTCTCCAATCTCTGGTGCTGAGGTCGCCGAGGTGGTTAAAAAGCTCCGCGGTGGCAAGGCTCCGGGGGTGGATGAGATTCGTCCTGAGTTCCTTAGGGCTCTGGATGTTGTGGGGTTGTGTTGGCTTACGCGACTCTGCAATATCGCGTGGACATCGGGGGCAGTTCCCTTGGATTGGCAGACTGGGGTGGTGGTTCCCCTATTCAAAAAGGGGGACCGTAGGGTGTGTTCCAACTATAGAGGGATCACACTCTTAAGCCTCCCTGGTAAGGTCTATTCAGGGGTTCTGGAGAGGAGGGTCCGTCGGATAGTCGAACCTCGGATTCAGGAGGAGCAGTGTGGTTTTCGTCCTGGTCGTGGAACACTAGACCAGCTCTACACCCTCAACAGGGTCCTGGAGGGTGCGTGGGAGTTTGCCCAACCAGTTTACATGTGCTTTGTAGACTTGGAAAAGGCATTCGACCGCGTCCCTCGGGGGGTTCTGTGGCGGGTACTCCGGGAGTATGGGGTACCAGGCCCATTGATATGGGCTGTTAGGTCCCTGTACGACCGGTGTCAGAGCTTGGTCCGCATTGCCGGCAGTAAGTCAGGCTCGTTTCCGGTGAGAGTTGGACTCCGCCAAGGTTGCCCTTTGTCACCGATTCTGTTTATAACTTTTATGGACAGAATTTCTAGGCGCAGCCAAGGTGTTGAGAGGATCCGTTTTGGTGGCCTTAGAATCGCTTCTCTGTTTTTTGCAGATGATGTGGTCCTATTGGCTTCATCAGCTCGTGATCTACAGCTTTCGCTGGAGCGGTTTGCAGCTGAATGTGATGCGGCCGGGATGAGGATCAGTTCCTCCAAATCCGAGGCCATGGTCTTGAGCCGGAAAAGGGTAGCGTGCCCTCTCCGGGTCGGGGAGGAGGTCCTTACCCAAGTGGAGGAGTTTAAGTATCTCGGGATCTTGTTCACGAATGAGGGAAAACTGGAGCGTGAGATCGATAGGCGGATAGGTGCAGCGTCCGCAGTGAAGCGGGCGCTGTACCGGTCTGTCGTGGTGAAGAGAGAGCTGAGTCAAAAGGCAAAGCTCTCAATTTACCGATCGATCTACGTTCCCACCCTCATCTATGGTCATGAGCTTTGGGTTATGACCGAAAGAACAAGATCTCGGATACAAGCGGCTGAAATGAGTTTTCTCCGCAGGGTGGCTGGACTCTCCCTTAGAGATAGGGTGAGAAGCTCAGTCATCCGGGAGGGACTCGGAGTAGAGCCGCTGCTTCTCCACATCGAGAGGAGCCAGTTGAGGTGGCTCGGGCATCTGGTTAGGATGCCTCCTGGACGCCTCCCTGGTGAGGTGTTCCGGGCATGTCCCACCGGGAGGAGACCCAGAGGAAGACCCAGGATACGCTGGAGGGACTATGTTTCTCGGCTGGCCTGGGAACGCCTTGGGATTCCCCCAGAGGAGCTGCTCCAAGTGGCTGGGGAGAGGGAAGTCTGGGCCTCCCTACTTAGGCTGCTACCCCCGCGACCCGACCCCGGATAAGCGGAAGAAAATGGATGGATGGATGGATGGATGGATGGATTATATGATTATTATACAAGGCCTCCTTGGATGCTGATTGGCCCATGGGTGGAGAGGATTCAATCAAGGGAGATTGACACCAGCTTCCCTACTACCTGTGAAGAGACAAACAGAAGAGGCAGGGGAAAGAAAAACACAAACAGCCTGGTAGGCATGTAACACCTCCCCCCTTAAAAGTCCAAACAAAATGTTTGGAATGCTCAAAGTAAAACACAAGCCTAAAGTGCACGTGACAAAGTTTATGGCAGATCTTGAGGTTGTACTCCTGAATGACTAAATAAAACATACACAAGGCCACTGGCCGTAACACCTCCCCCCTTAAAACCTAAACTTAAAAAGGTTAGGAAACGAAAACTCAGACAAGCAGCCGCAAAGGGGGAGAGCGAGCAGCCGCAGAGGGGGACAACGAGCAGCTGCAGAGGGGGACAACGAGCAACCGCAGAGGGGGACAACGAGCAGCCGCAGAGGGGGACAACGAGCAGCTGCAGAGGGAGACAACGAGCAGCCGCAAAGGGGGAGAGCGAGCAGCCGCAGAGGGAGACAACGAGCAGCCGCAGAGGGGGACAACGAGCAGCTGCAGAGGGAGACAACGAGCAGCCGCAAAGGGGGAGAGCGAGCAGCCGCAGAGGGAGACAACGAGCAGCCGCAGAGGGAGACAACGAGCAGCTGCAGAGGGAGACAACGAGCAGCCGCAGAGGGAGACAACGAGCAGCCGCAGAGGGAGACAACGAGCAGCTGCAGAGGGGGACAACGAGCAGCCGCAGAGGGAGACAACGAGCAGCCGCAGAGGGAGACAACGAGCAGCTGCAGAGGGAGACAACGAGCAGCTGCAGAGGGAGACAACGAGCAGCCGCAGAGGGAGACAACGAGCAGCTGCAGAGGGAGACAACGAGCAGCCGCAGAGGGAGACAACGAGCAGCCGCAGAGGGAGACAACGAGCAGCCGCAGAGGGGGACAACGAGCAGCCGCAGAGGGAGACAACGAGCAGCCGCAGAGGGAGACAACGAGCAGCCGCAGAGGGAGACAACGAGCAGCCGCAGAGGGAGACAACGAGCAGCCGCAGAGGGAGACAACGAGCAGCCGCAGAGGGAGACAACGAGCAGCCGCAGAGGGAGACAACGAGCAGCCGCAGAGGGAGACAACGAGCAGCCGCAGAGGGAGACAACGAGCAGCCGCAGAGGGAGACAACGAGCAGCCGCAGAGGGAGACAACGAGCAGCCGCAGAGGGAGACAACGAGCAGCCGCAGAGGGAGACAACGAGCAGCCGCAGAGGGAGACAACGAGCAGCCGCAGAGGGAGACAACGAGCAGCCGCAGAGGGAGACAACGAGCAGCCGCAGAGGGAGACAACGAGCAGCTGCAGAGGGAGACAACGAGCAGCCGCAGAGGGAGACAACGAGCAGCCGCAGAGGGAGACAACGAGCAGCCGCAGAGGGAGACAACGAGCAGCCGCAGAGGGAGACAACGAGCAGCCGCAGAGGGAGACAACGAGCAGCCGCAGAGGGAGACAACGAGCAGCCGCAGAGGGAGACAACGAGCAGCCGCAGAGGGAGACAACGAGCAGCCGCAGAGGGAGACAACGAGCAGCCGCAGAGGGAGACAACGAGCAGCCGCAGAGGGAGACAACGAGCAGCCGCAGAGGGAGACAACGAGCAGCCGCAGAGGGGGACAACGAGCAGCCGCAGAGGGAGACAACGAGCAGCCGCAGAGGGAGACAACGAGCAGCCGCAGAGGGAGACAACGAGCAGCCGCAGAGGGAGACAACGAGCAGCCGCAGAGGGAGACAACGAGCAGCCGCAGAGGGAGACAACGAGCAGCCGCAGAGGGAGACAACGAGCAGCCGCAGAGGGAGACAACGAGCAGCCGCAGAGGGAGACAACGAGCAGCCGCAGAGGGAGACAACGAGCAGCCGCAGAGGGAGACAACGAGCAGCCGCAGAGGGAGACAACGAGCAGCCGCAGAGGGAGACAACGAGCAGCCGCAGAGGGAGACAACGAGCAGCTGCAGAGGGAGACAACGAGCAGCCGCAGAGGGAGACAACGAGCAGCCGCAGAGGGAGACAACGAGCAGCCGCAGAGGGAGACAACGAGCAGCCGCAGAGGGAGACAACGAGCAGCCGCAGAGGGAGACAACGAGCAGCCGCAGAGGGAGACAACGAGCAGCCGCAGAGGGAGACAACGAGCAGCCGCAGAGGGAGACAACGAGCAGCCGCAGAGGGAGACAACGAGCAGCCGCAGAGGGAGACAACGAGCAGCCGCAGAGGGAGACAACGAGCAGCCGCAGAGGGGGACAACGAGCAGCCGCAGAGGGGGACAACGAGCAGCCGCAGAGGGAGACAACGAGCAGCCGCAGAGGGAGACAACGAGCAGCCGCAGAGGGAGACAACGAGCAGCCGCAGAGGGAGACAACGAGCAGCCGCAGAGGGAGACAACGAGCAGCCGCAGAGGGAGACAACGAGCAGCCGCAGAGGGAGACAACGAGCAGCCGCAGAGGGAGACAACGAGCAGCCGCAGAGGGAGACAACGAGCAGCCGCAGAGGGAGACAACGAGCAGCCGCAGAGGGAGACAACGAGCAGCCGCAGAGGGAGACAACGAGCAGCCGCAGAGGGAGACAACGAGCAGCCGCAGAGGGAGACAACGAGCAGCCGCAGAGGGAGACAACGAGCAGCCGCAGAGGGAGACAACGAGCAGCCGCAGAGGGAGACAACGAGCAGCCGCAGAGGGAGACAACGAGCAGCCGCAGAGGGAGACAACGAGCAGCCGCAGAGGGAGACAACGAGCAGCCGCAGAGGGAGACAACGAGCAGCCGCAGAGGGAGACAACGAGCAGCCGCAGAGGGAGACAACGAGCAGCCGCAGAGGGAGACAACGAGCAGCCGCAGAGGGAGACAACGAGCAGCCGCAGAGGGAGACAACGAGCAGCCGCAGAGGGAGACAACGAGCAGCCGCAGAGGGAGACAACGAGCAGCCGCAGAGGGAGACAACGAGCAGCCGCAGAGGGAGACAACGAGCAGCCGCAGAGGGAGACAACGAGCAGCCGCAGAGGGGGACAACGAGCAGCCGCAGAGGGAGACAACGAGCAGCCGCAGAGGGAGACAACGAGCAGCCGCAGAGGGAGACAACGAGCAGCCGCAGAGGGAGACAACGAGCAGCCGCAGAGGGAGACAACGAGCAGCCGCAGAGGGAGACAACGAGCAGCCGCAGAGGGAGACAACGAGCAGCCGCAGAGGGAGACAACGAGCAGCCGCAGAGGGAGACAACGAGCAGCCGCAGAGGGAGACAACGAGCAGCCGCAGAGGGAGACAACGAGCAGCCGCAGAGGGAGACAACGAGCAGCCGCAGAGGGAGACAACGAGCAGCCGCAGAGGGAGACAACGAGCAGCCGCAGAGGGAGACAACGAGCAGCCGCAGAGGGAGACAACGAGCAGCCGCAGAGGGAGACAACGAGCAGCCGCAGAGGGAGACAACGAGCAGCCGCAGAGGGAGACAACGAGCAGCCGCAGAGGGAGACAACGAGCAGCCGCAGAGGGAGACAACGAGCAGCCGCAGAGGGAGACAACGAGCAGCCGCAGAGGGAGACAACGAGCAGCCGCAGAGGGAGACAACGAGCAGCCGCAGAGGGAGACAACGAGCAGCCGCAGAGGGAGACAACGAGCAGCCGCAGAGGGAGACAACGAGCAGCCGCAGAGGGAGACAACGAGCAGCCGCAGAGGGAGACAACGAGCAGCCGCAGAGGGAGACAACGAGCAGCCGCAGAGGGAGACAACGAGCAGCCGCAGAGGGAGACAACGAGCAGCCGCAGAGGGAGACAACGAGCAGCCGCAGAGGGAGACAACGAGCAGCCGCAGAGGGAGACAACGAGCAGCCGCAGAGGGGGACAACGAGCAGCCGCAGAGGGAGACAACGAGCAGCCGCAGAGGGAGACAACGAGCAGCCGCAGAGGGAGACAACGAGCAGCCGCAGAGGGAGACAACGAGCAGCCGCAGAGGGGGACAACGAGCAGCCGCAGAGGGAGACAACGAGCAGCCGCAGAGGGAGACAACGAGCAGCCGCAGAGGGAGACAACGAGCAGCCGCAGAGGGAGACAACGAGCAGCCGCAGAGGGAGACAACGAGCAGCCGCAGAGGGAGACAACGAGCAGCCGCAGAGGGAGACAACGAGCAGCCGCAGAGGGAGACAACGAGCAGCCGCAGAGGGAGACAACGAGCAGCCGCAGAGGGAGACAACGAGCAGCCGCAGAGGGAGACAACGAGCAGCCGCAGAGGGAGACAACGAGCAGCCGCAGAGGGAGACAACGAGCAGCCGCAGAGGGGGACAACGAGCAGCCGCAGAGGGAGACAACGAGCAGCCGCAGAGGGTGACGTTCTCTAAGTTGCTCTACAAAGTGTCGCATTGAATCCTTGTGTAAAAACACGACAGCCTCCATTCAGTAACGTGAACAGAGAGGTGGAGACATTATTAAATCAGCTGTTTATCATATATAAGGGGCGGGGGAGTGTGAAATTGCGTCACTTTTGGAGCGCGCACCTTCGCGCGCTGTGCGACGCGTCGAGTATGAATCTAGCTTCACTCTTCTGCCCAGAGGAGCGAGCCGCGCGTCTCTGGCTCCTCGTTCTGCTGGTCACCTTTGAAGTCCCGAATTCTGCCGACTCAGGGCTCTGCTCCGTCCCAGCCTTGTTGCGGGGAGCATGCGCGCAGAGCTCCGCTGCGCGGCTGCCTTTTCTGTACTCCCGACCTGTCTTGTCACGGGGGGAGAGAATAAAAAGCCGATGCGTAAATTAATGAATTTGTCGCGATCAAGCGAATTAAACTAGTATGTCTACGTGGATGCTCGCTCAGAATATGATAGACATCAGTGAGCGACAGCAGGATTAATCAACAGGCAGCTTTAGGGAATATTTAAAAATGCTTCGCTTTTTTTTCCTCGCTCAGAGCAGCGGTCATGGAAGTTGATGAATGCTTATTATAACTCCGCCTGTAACTCCAACGAGGTCACTTTAATGATGTGAATGCCCATATATGGAGAGGAGCAGATTTTTCCTGGAGCTTCTGCTAAAATCTGCTCTAAATCATGAAATAACACATTTAGCGTTATTTCTCTACAATATAAATAAACGCTCCTGTATTATTTTTAAATAAACTAATAAATATTAATGGC
>JBBPBX010023177.1:17144-32928 GCA_038048925.1 Garcialebias charrua | reverse complement strand
TATATATATAATGTAGAAAGAAAACAAATACAATTATACTAGCCTGGAGTCAAAACAGTGGTAAAAAGTGATGTACAGGCTCACAGAGCATTGCTTGTTTTTTGTCATAATTATCTTGTTGAATTGTTTCTCTGCCACCTCCTGAGCCCTGGACGAAAGACAGATGATACAGATGTACTGGACATACACACAAAGACTGCAATATCACAAACACCTGCAACCTGCAAAGCTCCTCGGATGAGAAGCGAAACGTCTTCTGTTACAAATAAAGTCCAGTTGATCTTGTATTGAACGCTTTTTTTGATTTATCATGTCCTGGACGACTGAGAATCTTCAGCAGCACCTGCAACCTTTGCATAATGTCTGTCTGATGAAAATGTCTGTATCCCAGTGTCATTTTGAAAGTGTTGCTAATTTTTATTCACTTGTCTAACTTTATAAGGAAACTCAATTGCTTTTCATGTCATCATTTAGCACACTGGTTTAATTAGATGAGAAGAAACCCCAGGGACAGGAAGTAAATCCACAACCTGACCTTGGCTTTTTTCTTTTTTTTTTGTAAATCACGACTTAGGACACGTGATATGCAATGATTTACTCTGAGGACATACCAGACATGTGTCAGAAAGAAGCTAATGCATAAAAGGAAAACAGTTAAAGTCAAATAATATTTTTGAACAATGCCACTGTGTATCCCAAGTACTCCTGCCATAAACCAAATAAATGGTATCCGGATCTCACAGGGATGCAGCAGAGATAATTCTACCCACAGGGTGTTCTTGATCTCTCCCATCAAACAAGTGTTTGTTCTCTGAAGATGGGGAAAGTCAAATAGTTTCACATCTTTTTTGCTCAAAGGGCCCTATAAAGGTGAGTTCTAAAGGCTGATTTCATTTAAAGTCACACAATAAAGGCTGCTTTCAAGGTTTAACATATTTTGGATTTATATGTAGTATATATTGTGAAATCCATTAAGATGGCATGACTAGACACAAAGAAAGTGTATTTGTCATATTGTCTGTGTACAGTGGCATTTTATTTTATTTTAAATGTATGCAATAATGCAATTGAGTGTAGCAAAACTTGCTATTTTACAACACGTGGTAACTTTTTTAATACTGTTTTTATTTTCCATCATCATATTGTAAGAAGTAGACAGAGTTACATGTTACAACCTTATTTAATTACTTACAGGACAATTTTGAGTCCAAAATAATAATTGTTATTTATTACGGGTTCTCTCTTTTTCAGGATTTAAACAATAAATCTTGTGACCAGCTGATAAGATGTAAAAGGCATGAAATGTTAATTTATATTTGACTCACCAGGTGATTCAACTTTTATTAATAAATCATAAATTTAACATCAAACATGTACAACTTAATTGATCGATCAGTTTCCTATAAATTTACTTCAGCAGATGAAATCACACGTCCGTAACTTCTAGGTACAACATTTATTTATTTTTATTTATTTTTTATTTATTAAAATTCATTCATTTCATTAAAACAAAGTCAACAACTCAATAAAATGAAAAACATACAATCAAAATAAAATGAAAGGCAGCAGATGAAGAATAATCTTATAATCTCTGCCCCTTTTTTACCCAAATAAACTCACAACAATGATTTATCAAAGAACAAAATTAATTGCATCACCAAATGTAAGATTACATCAACTTAAACAACTCAAATAAATTCTTATGTTATTTTTCATATTCCTTCAAAAAAATCACTTTTAGCAATCTCTTAAATGTATAACGAGATCTGGCTGTTTTAACATTTTCTTCTAAACCGTTCCACAAACTTATTCCTTGAATTATGGTACACCGTTCCTTCAAACAGGTACGAAAACAAGGTTTCACAAATATTTCTGACCCTTTAAGAAAATAAGTGCTCTCCCTTTTAACAAAATTTACTTGTATATTTACAGGCAATGTATTTTTATTAGCCCTATACATAAAAAGCAAAATGCTATAATCAACCAAGTCATAAAACTTCAATATCTTTAGTTTCTGAAACAATATGTTTGATGGATATCTATAATTTTTTCTTGTAATAACTCTTACTGCTCGTTTTTGTAAAATAAAAATAGGATTTGTAATCGTTTTACATGCCTTACCCCATACTTCAATGCAATAAATTAAATGTGGAACAATTATTGTATTATATAACAAGACCAATGCTTTATCATTTAACAGTTCCCTTACTTTATACAGTATTGCTATTGATTTTGATAATTTTTTTCTTAAACTGTTTATGTGAGGTTTCCATGTCAATTTTTCATCAATGATGACACCCAAGAACTTCACCTCATTAACTCTATGAATCTCAATTCCATCTACTGTAAATGGTGCATCAACATTCCTTTTACTATTACTGAATATCATGTAAAATGTTTTTTCCAAATTTAACGATAATTTATTTAGGTGAAACCAATTTTGTATTTTTACAAATTCTGTCTGTATCTTTTCCAACAATCGTTCAATGTCATTACCCAAACAAAAAAATGTTGTGTCATCGGCAAATAAAACACATTTAAGGAGTTCTGACACATCTACCAAGTCATTCACATATAGATTAAATAACTTGGGTCCAAGTACAGAACCCTGCGGCACTCCACACGTAATGTTACAAAGTTCAGATCTGACATCATTTATCTGAACAAATTGTTTTCTTTCTTTCAAGTAACTATTAACCCATTGTAATGCTGGCCCTCTAATACCATACCTATACAGCTTTTCAAGAAGAATTTTGTGGTCAATAGTATCAAATGCCTTCTTTAGATCAACATAAATACTAACACAACTCTTTTTTTGGTCAACAGCAGTTGTTATTTGTTCCATTAATTCAATAAGAGCCATTGATGTTGAAGTATTAGATCTAAATCCATATTGACTGTTACTTAATATATTCTGTTTAATTATAAATCCGTCCAATCTAGTTGCAAATAACTTCTCCAAAATTTTGGAAAACTGTGGTAACAACGATATTGGTCTATAATTATTTAACACACATTTCTCACCGTTTTTAAAAAGCGGGATTACTTTGGCTATTTTCATATTGTTTGGAAATATTCCTGTTGAGAATGACAGATTACATATATATGTGAATGGCTCAATGACGTAACTTATTATGTATTTTACCAACCTCATATCCATGTCAACCCAATCTTTTGATTTTTTGTCTGTGAGGTGTTTTACAATATTCATTATTTCTTCTTTGTTAGTTTCTTCGAGAAAAATACTATTTTTACAACTTGTAACTTTGTAATTCACCTCTTTATCTACTATTGGTATTTTAGTAGCCAGACTCGGGCCAACATTCACAAAATAGTTATTAAATTCCTTTACAATTTCAGTTTGATCATGGATCTCAATACCATCTTTTACAAGATATTGTGGAACCCCTGATTGTACTTCATGGTTTTTCAGAACACCATTCATTATTCGCCATGTTTCCCTCATGTTACCTTTACTTTTGTCTAATAATTCACTATAATATTCCTTCTTGTGTTTTCTTATAATCCATACCAATTTATTTTTATACTTCTTGTATCTCTCTTCTGCTTCTTTCGTTTTTTGTTTTATGAAGCATGAGTACAAGTAGTTCTTCTTTTTACAAGCATTTCTTAATCCTTTGGTCATCCATGGTTTATCAACAACTCTTCTGGTATAATATTTTTGCACACAATTTTTTTCATATAGAACTCCCAAAATATTCATGAATACATCATATGCATGGTTTACATCATCCACATACACATCCCTCCAATTTTGTTTTCGTAAATCCTCTGTTAAATTATCCAAAGCTTTTTTAGACGTGTTTATTATTTTTCTTTTTTTTATTTCTGTTTTTATATCATATTGGTCGTTTTTATGAATTGCAAAAACTGGTAAGTGGTCACTTATATCAGTAATCAAAATACCACCCTCTATCTCTCTATTTGTTACATTTGTAAAAATATTGTCAATTATTGTGGCACTGTTGGTAGTGATTCTTGTAGGTGTTGATATTAATGGATAAAGATTCAAACTATGCATGGAGTTTATAAATGTACTAATACTATTTGAATCTGTTGTATTTCCTAAATCAATATTGAAATCTCCACATAAAAAAACTGTTTTGTTTAAACTCTTTTCTAGCAGATCAGTGATTTGATCTGTGAATTGCTCTATATTTGAAGTAGGTGATCGATATACACAACTTATCAGTAAATTTTTAGACTTCTTTGACATTATTTCAATTGTTATTATTTCCATAATATCGTCTACTATTACTGACATGTTAATAATTTTTTTACATTTTATTTCCTTGTTTATAAATAGAGCAACTCCACCACCACGTTTATTTTTTCTGTTCGTATAATAAAGTTCATATCCGTCAATGTTAACATTATTTATATTTTCGTCATTCAACCATGTTTCTGAAACTGCTATGATACTAAAAGTTCTGTTTAACTGTTTTAAATAGTCCGTTAACTTGGATAAATTTGCATGTATACTTCTACTGTTAATGTGAATAATAGAAAGGTCATCTTTTGATATTTTAATATTGTTAAATTCCTCTTCATTATAGTATTCACAGTCTTTAATTACAGGGAAAAAAAATGAAAAAAACTGTTAATCTATGTCATATATTTTGGATTCTGAATCTTTAATCATGTACTGATTAAAGTTAAAAAAAATAATGTAAAAATAAAAAAAATAATTAAAAAAAGCAGCTGAAAAATTATGTGTACTTTTCCAGTTCATTGATCTCTCTGATGACCAAGACTTTGGCTTGTTCTGGAGTTCCATTGAGTTTAATATATACCTTGCAATCAGATGTCCATGTTGACTGTATCTTTTTCTGCTTTCTTAATAATCTTGCCTGTCTCGCAATATCTGCATTTTTCTTTGTTAGATGTTCATTTACATAAACATTTGTACCTTTTAATTTTCGGCCCTGTTTGAGTAGTTGTTTCTTTTGTTTTCTGTTAACAAATCGAACAATAATTGCAGATTTATCATTTTTGTTTTTTCTTGAAAGAACATGACAAGCCTCAATCTCTTTGCTCTCTAAATGAACACCCTTATTTTCAAAGAAGTCTATAACCTGTTTTTCTAAAGACAGTGCTTCATGTTCCGGAGGTTCCCTCTTTTCTGGATCAGTTACAGTTGCAAAAGATCGATGAGTAGTTTCCAGTCCACTAATTATCACATCATTGAGTCTGTTATATTGTTCCAATTCACAAACTTTACTTTCCAAAGCAGTAATCCTTTTGTCCTTCTCCTCATTTTGCCTTTTAAGGTCTTTTATCTCTCCCATTAAGTCCAAAATCATTTTTTGTTGTCTTGAGATGTTTGTGACCTCTTCAGACAAGAAGTTAAGTGACTTTTTTATTTCTTCCAGTTCATCTTCATTAACAACATTTCTCTTTGGTGCCATTTTTATGTTATAATAATTCCTGCTTGGAGACTGACAGCCAATTTGGTAGCTTATTGTTTGTCCTGGTGGCTAACAGTAAAGCCTACCAGCTAGGCCTAATGGCTGGGTCTGGATGCTCACCGTTCAAGCCTTGTAGCAGAACCCAGAAGCTGGCTGGAGCCTGTTAGCTGGGTGTGGTGACTGGAGTCCCAACAGCAGAACCCAGAAGCTGGTGGCTGGAGCCTGTTAGCTGGGTGTGGTGACTGGAGTCCAACAGCAGAACCCAGAAGCTGGTGGCTGGAGCCTGTTAGCTGGGTGTGGTGACTGGAGTCCAACAGCAGAACCCAGAAGCTGGTGGCTGGAGCCTGTTAGCTGGGTGTGGTGACTGGAGTCCAACAGCAGAACCCAGAAGCTGGTGGCTGGAGCCTGTTAGCTGGGTGTGGTGACTGGAGTCCAACAGCAGAACCCAGAAGCTGGTGGCTGGAGCCTGTTAGCTGGGTGTGGTGACTGGAGTCCAACAGCAGAACCCAGAAGCTGGTGGCTGGAGCCTGTTAGCTGGGTGTGGTGACTGGAGTCCAACAGCAGAACCCAGAAGCTGGTGGCTGGAGCCTGTTAGCTGGGTGTGGTGACTGGAGTCCAACAGCAGAACTAGTTATGGGTTATGGGTCTTAGAGTAATTTATATCTGCAGATATTTAGCTTAAAGTTCTGTCAAGAATAAGTTTAAGGAGAAAGTTTAGGAGGAGTAAGATGGAGAATAAAAGGAAGTTAGAGTTAGGGAGTTATCTTGAAATGAGTTAACCAGGAATTACACACTCTCCGGCCAATCTCAGCTACACGTCGGTACACTTGGCAAAGCATCTGATGACTTTGTTACCTCATGAAGACGGTCAGTCCCCCTTGGTCCAGTTGGTCAGTCCGTTTACCGTTTCCATCATCTCCAGACGTCTGCTTCAACTTGGACCGCAATAACAGCATTTCCTCCTGGTTTGATTTTTCAGAATAAAACTTTTTTTGGGAGGAAAATTCATTCTAGTGGAGCTTTTTAGCTCTTGGTCAGATTCATAGCCAGCAATGCTATGAGTCCTTAGCTGATGACATGTCATTGGTGTTTGACAGACATTCATCCAGCTCTCAGGTGAAACATCATAGTTCAATTTCTACGGTGGCCCTGAGGTGCAAAACACATTAACAAATAAGGCTAAACACTTTAACAAATAGTTCTGAAACAAATTAACAAATTCTGAAACACTTTAACAAATTCTGAAACAAATTAACAAATTCTGAAACAAATTAACATTTTCTGAAACACTTTAACAAATTCTGAAACAAATTAACATTTTCTGAAACACTTTAACAAATTCTGAAACAAATTAACATTTTCTGAAACACTTTAACAAATTCTGAAACACTTTAACATTTTCTGAAACAAATTAACATTTTCTGAAACACTTTAACAAATTCTGAAACAAATTAACATTTTCTGAAACACTTTAACAAATTCTGAAACAAATTAACATTTTCTGAAACACTTTAACAAATTCTGAAACAAATTAACATTTTCTGAAACAAATTAACATTTTCTGAAACACTTTAACAAATTCTGAAACACTTTAACATTTTCTGAAACAAATTAACATTTTCTGAAACAAATTAACATTTTCTGAAACACTTTAACAAATTCTGAAACACTTTAACATTTTCTGAAACAAATTAACATTTTCCTGAAACAAATTAACATTTTCTGAAACACTTTAGCAAACGAGAGAATCACACGGAAAGGGAATGTCCTAACGAGGCTGACCCGGAAGTGACGACCCGGAAGTGACGACCCGGAAGTGATGACCCGGAAGTGATGACATTTCGACCCGAGATGGACAACACGCGAAAACAAACTAAAGAAAAGCGATCTTTACATGCATCCTTCACATTTAAAAGGTAAGTTATGCTGAGGGCGAAACATAAATATATGAAACATGTTTATCGTCATGATCGCGTTTTTTTCCGACCGAACATATATTCATGTAATGGCAGCGTTACTTTCTACCACAGTGTGCTCCTTTGTCTGGCGTTGGCCAGTAATAAAACCATTATGGTTTTATGTGTGGTTTATGTGTCTGTGTTTTACAATAAAACTGTGGTGATTTCTTAAAAAGTAAGTGTTGCAACGCTGCCTAAAAAACACTAACTTTTAAGGATCAGGATTACTTTATGTTTTATTCACAGATTATGCTCAGTGTTTTTTATTAGAGTGAGGATAAAGTCAGCATTTTTTTCACAATCATAGATTCTGTTTCAATTTTTGCCAAAATGTAATAATAATTAAAATAATAATATCAGAGAGAGTACACTGTGTTGAAACACTGATATCTGATTGCAGTACAAGTAAATAAAAACGGATAAATCATTATATTTTATGTCCTTCCTGTCTTTAGCTGCATTTGAGCACCTTTTGATGTTTAGAGCTAAATGAACAGAATGGAAAATATATTTGTTTCCTTGCTGCAGGTCAATCTGCTAGTTTCCTTAAATAGAAACTTTTTGAACTATCAGTACGTTGAATAATCAGTTGAGCTCTTATGCAAAATATATTTAAAAGGTTTTCAGATTTTTTTTAACGCATGATCTACCCTTTTTTGCTCCATACTAGGCCAAAATGCAGAAGAAGACCATCTTTTATCCAGGAAAACAAAGAGTTGTTTTCCGCAAGGGACCCCTTGGATTTCTTCGTCAGGACCCCTCTCCTGAGGCCAAAATGATAAAAAATTATCCTAGTGTGCAGAACAAATCTGAGCCATAGAGAGAGGATATTGTGCGGCGAAATGTTTGTCTGCAGTTCATCAAAGAGGAGGGGATGTCACAGATGATTCAGAAGTGCTGGGAGACTAGAAGCTGCAGCAGCACCTGCTCAAGAGACAGAAATCATCCTCCAGTCATACAACCACACCATCCAGTGTGCCACAGAAACATCTGGGTGAGCAACTAAGAATGTTGTATTAACAATTTTAAGATGAAAGGACAAAAATTGCCTTAAAAACTGAATATTCCTCCCAAACTGATCCTTGATTTTTTTTACAATATAATTTTTTGATTTCTCATAGTGATGGAGGAGTACGAAGGATTGGAGGCTGCAATGCTGAGCATCTCACCCTCTACGCTCCTGAAGGCCGAGATACACTTGAGCGTCCTCAGGTACGCCACTCTACGCGCGCATTTTGTGCGCATGTGTTTTGCTGCTATACTTCAGAAACTATCAGCTTTCAAACGCTCGCGTTCTCCTTGTTGTAATATGAGCAGCTGCGCACGGAGGGGACTCAACTGAGCTCGCTGATTGGTTACTTGCTGACACGCCTACTGAAATGATTGACAGCTTTCACTCAGCTCATGTAGCTCGCTGAAGACCGCGGCGGTGTTCTGATACGGTGTTTCTACTATATATGTTATAAAAAGTTCTCTCAGAAATAAAAATAATAACAGGGAGCACTTTTCCTGCAGCACACAGCCCACCAGGGATATTTAAAACATTGCGCACCCAGGTAGGACCTGAATTCATTCATTTCAATCATGGAGTGAACGGAGGAAGAAGTGATTACTTGACTTTAGGCAAAAAAACAAAAGAAAAGGCCCGATCAGCGATAAAGAAGGGGAATTTATTTCATTTGTGTAACATACAAAACAGTCCGGCGCCGGGGAAGTTTATGGTCAGACACCGCGTATCGCGCACGTTAAAAAAAAGCTTTGCGCGTACATGCCCTGAGGGGCTACGCTTTTGCCTTGACGTACGTACGCTGCGTATAGGCGTATCGTGAGAACGCTCGAGTGTATCTCGGCCTTAAGTCAGAGCAGTACGCACACTATAGTTACACTTGATGAAATTCTAAAATATAATCTGCTTGTGTTTAGTCTCTCTCCCATATTTGTCTCCGTGTACACAGTGTCAGGATCAGCGGAAACAGAGGGAACCCCAGTGTCAAACAGAGCAAAGACAGGTTTTTCTTAAAGTAGGTGATTTCAGGACTGGAGTGCTATTCTCTTTTACGATGAATAACCCTCCAAAACTGAGCCTTGACCTATTGTGTTCTGGCAGAAGCAGAAGGAATAAAAGCACAACTTTTTGAGTTTCCACTAAACACCACCTGTTGTGTTCAATTGGGATTCATACAGTGACTGATACATTATCTTTATTTAGGTCCAACTGCAACGGTGTCCAGGTGTTCAGACGCATCAGGTGATTCAGAATCCTCAACAGTTAAGGGTAAAGAAATGTACATTCTATTACTGAAAAGAAATCTGATGCTTTATGTTTTTAAGCTACGGTACATAAAATCATTTGTTTACTTTCTTCTGATTGTTTACAGTCCTGGCAAACACACAACAGACATCCGTGGCCCTTCCATCACCACTGTCATTTCTACTGAAGGAAAAAGAGAGTGCAAAGAATACAGAGTTGTATAAAGGTTCGTTTCAACTCACCCTTAAATATCTATTTGTTGCATCAATAGCAATGTCTGGATAATTTTCACAGCTACTTCATCTGATGTTTTAAAATTATACTGAAGCCATAAATAAATAACTGAAAGATATCGCTCCTTTTCAGATTCCAGCACAAGTGCAGCTTCCACCTCTGCACAGAGACCTTTCCTTTGAGGACAGTGCTGAAGATGGTAAGAACTGACTGCATACAAAAAATAATTAATTTTTTTACTGAGTAGTTTGCTTTATTAACAGCATTTCCACGCTGTTTGTCAAATATTTTGTAAACAATGTGGCTAATATTTGGAACACAGTCTTTTTTTTATGGAACCCTAATTCCATGTATTTTTATTTTTTTATGATAGTTCCCTCAGCTAAGCCGCCCTTTGCTGTCCCCCTGCCTCAACCTGACCATGACATTAACCGCTGGAGTAGTAAACTAGTAGTAGTAGTAGTAAACTAAGTAGTTTCCTGCTTACAACAATTTGCTCCTGTTTCATTGTCTGCCTGTTGTAGATCAAGTTGTAATGACTTTGACAAAACTAAGACAGAGCTTTGTAATGGATGATGTAGCACAGCTGTTGAAAACATCACGATGTCAAAAAATGAAAACTGAAAAGCTATTTGTTATTACACTTTAACAAGCTTTCACATCACTTTCATTGATTGTTTTGTAAAGACAAACGAGGTACAACTGAAACAAATATGTTAGTTGCAAAATAATGTTTTTATTTTTGTCTGTACATTTTATTGTATGTTAACATGTAGACTGGGAGGAGACCCCAGGGAAGACCCAGGACATGCTGGAGTGGTCTGGGAAGTCTGTAAGAGTCCTCCCAGAAGAGATGGAAGAAGTTGCTGTCTGGACACTCCCTGCTCAAGCTGCTGCCCCTGTGACATGACGTAAAACCAGGAGGAAGATGATGGATGGATGGATGGAGTTAATATGTCTGAAGGTGATATTATGCCTTGGAGTTTAATTTTTTTAATAAAACTAAAAACTAATAAACAACTATTAAGACTGGTATTTTCTCCAAAGCAGCTTCATATGATGTGTTGTGTACGGTATGAATATTTATGTGCTTACTGCATTTTAGCTCAAGGTATTTGTGGCAGAGCTGAATCTTATTTGCAAAAAAATTCATCTATCAATGTTGGAAACATGTTTGAAAAGTAAAAGTTATGGAAGTGTTTCATCTGTTTATCTGTAAAGTATTTGTAAAAAAGAAAAGTCCAACTCCAGGTGTTCTGTTGGTGTCCATATAACCAGCGTGCAGCTCTGCAGCTCCAGGCACGTCACTGTCAGCTGAATCTGGAAGAATAAATGTACAATATGTTTTAATGAAGGTTTACAAGTACCTGTCACATAAGTACATATACTGAAAATTGCAACATTTACTCACCTGGACATAGAATCCACTTTGCCCATTGGTTAGAATGAGGTACCGGTACTTCTCATCTTCTAAGCATCTGATGTCACAATTTGGCCAACACCGAAACTGTGCAAATGACATGGAGCTATTTAGAGGACATTTAATCTCTAGGAGCTGCACAGAGTCCAAAATACCATCCAGGCTTATTACAAACTAAATACAGTAGGTGCATCCTATCATTGCAAAACACAATTAAATTAACTAATAAAAATAAAACAATTAGTATCAGCATTTATTCCACAGTATTGCAGCAGTGTGGCTGCATGACCTGCTTGTATTACACCTGATGTTTAAACTAACAGCCAGGCTCGGTGATGGAGGACTTTAAGGCTTTGGCTGAGCTCTGTCTGTGCTATCTAAAAAAGCTAAGTCTGGTCCTCTGGACATTCAAAAAACAAAACAAAGCAACAACAACAACAACAAAAACTGTTGAAACGTTTCGTCTTTCGTCCGAAAGACTTCCGGACGAAAGACGAAACGTTTCTACAGTTTTTTTTTTGTTGCTTTGTGTTGTTTTTTGAATGTCCAGAGGACCAGACTTAGCTTTTTTTTTTTTTTTTCTACCTGGATTATTGAGCAGGCATCAGGGTATCTGTCTGTGCTAATTTAAGATAAATAAGATTGTGTTCCACCTCTTTTAATAAAACGTGCCCAACGTTAGTACTGTAGATACTAAACCTCAGAGCTTTTCAGGTTGTTTTCGGGTTATTCATTGCTTCACCGTAATGTGCTGGTATAAACTAGCTAAATATGCTAGTAGAAGTAATCTGCACAGGCACTTCTTCACGTCGCCCCCATCCCTCCCTCGTCTGCAGCGGAATGATGATCTTTTTCTCTCTCTCTCTAAAATAAACTAAAAACATTTAGCCCTGGCAAACTGCTTTGGTTTCATATTTGATAAGTTACAAACTAAAATAAACAACAAGAGTCAATTTTGTTTAAGTTACTTTAGTTAGTAAGGTATTATTAAGTCTCAAACATATATGAACTTTCTTGTCTCAAACATATATAAAAAAATCCTTCTGTTATTTCAATTGAAACTGTCTGCACAAAATACAACACAAAAAGTAAATTACAAGTGCAGTAATCCACCCCCAAAAATAAAAAAATGTATGTTTTGTGAATGTTTGATATACCACTGTGTCTGCTTGATTGAACTCAGCCTCCTTGATGTGATGACAATTTCAGGATAGGAATCTGAGGCATCATCCACTTCTGTAAAAATAAATAACTGATCATACAGATACTGTGGAGGCGTCTTTCAGTAGATTGAAACAAGTTAAAATACTTTATTTAATGTTTACATCCACTCACCTCATTTAAAATGTGTTTTACGGCAAATAAACAATGTAATTCTGGAATATTGCCTTCCTGGTTCCCTTTTATAATGAGCCAGTTTGAATGGTCTTTCTGATCCAGGCACAGTGACTTCCTCTGAGCAGTCTGGATACAACAGGATGTACGGTCCTTCTTGTATGTCCTTGTTAAACCTTCTCATTTTCTGGACACCTTGTTGCAGTATCTCGGGTGCTCCTACCTCTGGGTCTACAAATAACAGGACCATTTTCCCTCTTAGAGGTTTAAATCAGTCCCACTTGGCACCATCAATGTTTATCTGTGACAAAGATGAGAGCAATTTAACGTATAAGAGGTAGAAAAAATCAATAAATAAACACGATACATACATATGTGTTTCTCTATGGTCTAATTTGTGCTTGTGCTAGTACAGTTTCACAGTCAGCGAGTCAGGTCAGTACAGCTTACCTGCACGTTTTTTCCTTTATGTTTTCCTCTCGGACCGTAGTTAAAATCCTGACGCTCTTTGGACTTGGAGCTTCGGTACTCTTTGAAACATTTATATGATGGGCCAGGTTGTTCTGCTGAAATTAAAAAAGGTCGGTCTCAAAAATCAAAATGAGGTAACCAATAGCGCTAATATGTTTTATTCACAGGCTAATTAAAAATGCTAACATTACGCTGCACTTACGGTACTTTGTTTAGCATTGTCCGGTTGTTGAGATGTCCCCTCTCCTGCATCCATCTGCTCTGTGCCATTTAAAAACTCCAAGGATCGACCGCACGAAATACAAAACAGCTTAATAAACTTATAGGTGTCCCACAGAACGGGCAAAACGTGACTCGACTGTCGTCCATCTTGGGTCAAAATGACCGCTTCCGGGTCATCACTTCCGGGTCATCACTTCCGGGTCAGCCTCGTTAGGACATTCCCTTTCCGTGTGATTCTCTCGTTTGCTAAAGTGTTTCAGAAAATGTTAATTTGTTTCAGAATTTGTTAAAGTGTTTCAGAAAATGTTAATTTGTTTCAGAAAATGTTAATTTGTTTCAGAAAATGTTAATGTGTTTCAGAATTTGTTAAAGTGTTTCAGAATTTGTTAATTTGTTTCAGAAAATGTTAATTTGTTTCAGAAAATGTTAATTTGTTTCAGAATTTGTTAAAGTGTTTCAGAATTTGTTAATTTGTTTCAGAAAATGTTAATTTGTTTCAGAATTTGTTAAAGTGTTTCAGAAAATGTTAATTTGTTTCAGAAAATGTTAAAGTGTTTCAGAATTTGTTAAAGTGTTTCAGAAAATGTTAATTTGTTTCAGAATTTGTTAAAGTGTTTCAGAAAATGTTAATTTGTTTCAGAATTTGTTAAAGTGTTTCAGAAAATGTTAATTTGTTTCAGAATTTGTTAATTTGTTTCAGAATTTGTTAAAGTGTTTCAGAATTTGTTAATTTGTTTCAGAACTATTTGTTAAAGTGTTTAGCCTTATTTGTTAATGTGTTTTGCACCTCAGGGCCACCGTAAATTTCACCAGCAGACTGAAGGAAAAAGCAGAAAGTGGAACTATAAAAAGGGAGTTTGACCCAGTTACTGAGTCCTTCCCGATTTACCAGTGGCACCGGGAGGAGGCGTTTATGAGGACGTGCAGAGGGAGAGGTCAAAAGGTTAGATTATGTCAGAAAAGGAAGGATAAAAGTGTTTGTTTTTTGCCACCAGCTTTTATGATAAAACTGATTTTTAAAAAATGTCTTAACACTTTAAAACATACACTTTTGACCTGTCACTGTGATTAAAGCAACGTCATTCAAGTATCAACATTTGTAACTGATGACAATAACAAAACAGTAGAATATTCTTCTGATTATTAATTAGGGCAAAAACAAAAGTCTCTTGTGAGGTGATTATTGTCCTGATTTCAAACCAGAATGAGATAAACCATATCACTGTTCTTTACTGCAGGTTCCAGAGAAAAAGTGCACCATTACACATTTATAGTCAGCTTGAATTAAACGATTTGAATTACACAGAGTCTATGACTATCAAACATTGAATTCAATAATGCTCACTTAACACAAGGTTATTAATTTGATATATTTGAATTAACATAAATTAAGAGAAGTCTCTTATTGATTTAAATTTGTGTCTTGATTCAAATTAATGTAATTCAATGGTGTTAATGTCTATTTTACTGAGATGATCAGTAAAAAGTGTTTCAGAGATGAAGGTTGTATCACGACAATATCTTAAGTTTATGTGGATGGATTCATGGTTGTAGCACTCAAAGAAAAAAATAATGAACAGTATTTAAACAATATTTAATCTTAACTTTTTTTGTGTGTGTGTGTGGTCTGTAATACCCTATTCCAAAAAGGATTTTTGTTTGCTTCCTGGTGATTTTTATTTATTTATTTGTATTATTTTAATGAACTCTCATACAAAAACAAAACAATAAATATAATATTTCATAAAATGTCATAATGCCAGTCCTAAAACAGCATAACTGTCAGGATTTACACAGAGCAGGTACGAATCCAGTTGTGCAGGCAGGGACTCAGACTCAGAGGTTCAAAACAAACACTTTAATAATCATAAATCAAAGGGCTGGCATGGCAGCAAAACTTACATTCAACAGAATCATCAGGACGGGACCAAGACAAGACTGGGCTGTACCTAACGACGACGCGACAATAACTGAGACACAGAACAGGGCTTATATACACACAGACAAGACGAGACGATCTCAAACACCTGAGGACAATTAACTAAGACAGAGCAGGAACGGGAAGCTAAACCTAAAACATGAAAGTAACTAGGATGACAGAAACATGACTAAACTGGAAGGGAAACTAATAAATTAACAGACTAGGAGCTGACTACAGGGAGGGACGAATGGAAGCATAAACATGACTAAACTGGATGACTAAACTGGAAGGAAAACTAATAAATTAACAGACTAGGAGCTGACTACAGGAAGAGGATGAAGGAAGCATAAACATGGGAGACTGAATTAGGAAACTAATTACTAAAACTAACTATAACTAACAGACAAGACTGGGGAACTAAACCTGAAACATGAAGTACAAACTGACTAATAGGAAAACATCACAAGGGGGACAGAACTGACCAACAGGACGAGCCATCCTTACAATTTCAGAGATTTGTGTGTGTGTGTGTGTGTTCTGGTA
>JBBPBX010023177.1:6857-17132 GCA_038048925.1 Garcialebias charrua | reverse complement strand
TAGAAAATCCACATTGAAATTGTAGTTGTAAAAAAAAGAGGGTTAACTATTCCATTTAAGTTTACATCAATCATTTTCCATATTACATATTACTTTTGGTTTTATCTCATGATGGAATTTTACAGATAGTATGATTTGAGGGTTATTGCTAAATGTCGGTCTGAATGATTGAGTTGATTTTTGCTGATTTTGTTTTCAGATGGATTGTCCCTGTTTGTTGTTCTGTTTAGTGTTGGCTTGGCATTTCAAGTTGTTGTTAGTGGGTCTAAGATAAATTATAATAAATTAAAGCTGTAGGCCAAATAATTATAGTCACAGTTCATCACTGGTTATTCGCAAAATAAACAAACAAACAAACAAATATATATCTTACTTCCATGCAAATTGTGTAAACTGTAATTTCAAAGACTGACAAATTAAATGTTTCCTTTTAGAATGAATCTTGATCTCAATCTATTGCATTGCCTAAATGTTTGCAATAAAAAAAATGAATTCAAAATCTCACACAATGCCTGTGCTGTCATGAAATGCATAAGCAACATTTCACATTAAAATGATTTTAAACAAAACAACATGTCCAAGGGTTCCATTAAACACATTGCAGTAATACTACTTCACGTACTGCAAAGGTTACAGTATGTCTGTAAAAATGTGTGCACATCCAATGTTCTTGAGTCCTTGAGACCAATTCTTATTAGGTATTAAAACAAATAAACAAATTAACAGCCAAGCCCCCTCACCATATACAGTATCAAGGTTCAAGGTTCTTTAATGTCATTCACATCACATGTGGTACATGAGGTGGAACAAAATTGTACTCAGGGTCACAGTTACATCCAACATAGCAAAAATGTAAATTGTAAAAGAAACAGTAATAAGGATCTAAGATATAAACTAAGAAATACTCTAAACACTAATAGTGCAAAACAATACACTGAACAAATGCACCATGGACCATGATATCCACGCTACACAGCCATTGGTAACATAATTAATTCAACCTTTATTTAGACAGGTTGATCACATTTAATGCTCTACCTTTTGATTTTGGATAAGTTCTAAAAAGCAGAAAATGTAAAAGTCATCTGGCAGGTACAATGTAACCAAAGACAGAAAAGGTTAAGTGTGAGACCAATACACATTACTATAGGAGGCATAGAGGAACAGCGGGACAATGGCGTCTTTTCGAATGTGATTTACATGCGTAGCAGCTGTCCTGGTAATCACCAGGCCTCAGCTACAAATTATCTACAATTTGTTCATATTCATGGTCAAACAAGCTGCATTAGCATGTACATTAAACAATGACGATGGGAAAGGGCATGAGCTATTAGCACAAAATGTATATTATTTTGGCCAAGACAATAAAGAGTAGAAGAAAGAGAGCGTAAATCTTGCATCTGGTTGCAAACTGAGTGGTCATTTTTGGTGGTAAAATCCCAAAACTGCAGAGATCAGAATTGATGTAATACAAAACTGAAAGTTATGCACCATAACTCATGTTCCCTGAAGGAAGGGAACGAGGTGCAACATACTAGCTATGGGAATTGCGCCCCCGCGCGATTACCTGAAGGAATATACTCACGCCTTTACGGCTAGGGGCGTCACCGCCTACTCCAGAGGCCCCGCCCTCTGGGTTCTTAAGCGGTTTGCGTCCCTCCATCTTTCTCCAAATATGCACTTCACCGAGCTTTCAGCATTGAAAAGGGCCAAATATGTTGCACCTTGTTCCCTTCTTTCAGGGAACATGAGTTATGGTGCATAACTTTCAGTTCGATTTCAGTCTGGTCTCTCAGTGTAACATACTTGCTATGGGAACGTAATCCATTCACGCCCTTGAAATGCTCAGTAAAATGCATGCTAGAGTGAATGTCTGCCCTTGACCAACAGGCATCTCAAAGCTACTTTCTACTGTGTGTTAGAAAGGACAGCCTGAGTGACATCACCCGCAGTAACATCCAAACTGTAATGCTTTGCAAAAGTGTTTAATGAGCTCCAATTCGCAGCAACGCAGATGTCTGTGACTGGTACACCCTTGAATAATGACCAGGAAGTGGCCAAGCCCCTAGTGGAGTAAGCATGCACTCCAGAGGGTACCTGTTGACCTTTGCTACTGTACGCCCTTTTATTGGCCTCAGTCACCCAATGTGAGAGGCGTTGTTTTGATAGGGCCCTCCCAGTAGCAGGTGCTGCAAAGCAGACGAACAGTTGGTTTGTTCTCCTCCATTCGGCTGTTCTCTACATGTAGGTGCGTAAAGCCCTCACTGGACAGAGAGCCTTTAGCTTTTCCTGTTCCTAAGTCAGGACAGGAGCAGGTGGAAAGGAGGAGAGATCAAAGTCTAGACTCCTATGGTTCAAAGTCAAGACCTTGGGGGTGTATGCAGGATTAGGCCTTAGTGTGACCTTTGACCTGTCAGGGGCGAATCTGGTACACATTGGATGTACATACAATGCATGGAGGTCACCCATGCGTTTCGCCGAACAAAGTGCCAGGAGTAGAGCAGTTTTATAAGATAGTAAATCTATCTTAACCTCGCTCAGTGGCTCGAATGGAGGGTCACAGAGAGCTCCTAGGACCAGGCCAAGATCACAACCAGGGGTCAGGGTCCTGCTGGGTGGTTTAGTCCAAAGGACACCCTTCATAAATCTTATTATGATTGGATGTGCTCCAGGTGTCCTATGTCCTCAGCCTTCGTGACAGGTTGAAATAGCTGATAGGAAAACTTTAATCATTGAATAAGAACAACCTTTTTCCAGTAAGTCCTAAAGGAAAGTCAGGAGTTGAGCCAAGTCGCATGCATAAGAAATAATATTTCTTTCTGAGCACCAGGCTTCAAAAATACGCCACTTTTATGCGTATAAAGATTATGTTGATCCAGCAAGGGCATTTTGTATGGTAATACCACATTTTCTGGCAGGCCTGACGCCATCAACCTGTTCTTTTCAGCCAACAAGCTGAGACTTTTGGTAGTTCCTGGCCTAAGTGGCTGTACTGCCCCTTCTAGTGACACAGAGGCTGTTAACCCCTGAGGGTCAACCAGGTTGGGAAGAAGGTCTCCTTGCCGATGTGCCCCCAAGTTACCCTGCTCAAGGTTAGTTGAGGGCAGATGTAACCTGTCATCCTTATTAGACAGGTTTGAAGCAGAAAGTCTATTTTTCTCCTCCAAGTTTGGAGTCCTAGGGTTGTGAGGCTGCGAGTTATGTAAACGAGCAGATCTCCTGACTCCAATCAGTTTTCTGGGATGGTCCAGTCTACTGGTCCTTGGCTTTAATGGAGCGTTGGTAGAAGGTAAACCGACCGAGGTCTGTGTTCCATCCGTTGGAAGAATTCTTTTTGAAAGCAGATTTGGATCAGCACAGAGCGGGAGGTCACACATTGTCTGACTACTGCTTGGGCATTGTGTGTTCCTCGTTAATAACAAAGGAGCGAATGCAACGGGAGAACGCGGGGGTGTTCCTTTTGGTTTGGCAGACTTCAGCTAATTGGTGATAAAGAGCTCAGTCCCCCTCGAAAAACAGAAGAGAGATCTGATTCAACTCTGACTTGTTTTCATCCACAGCAGGCTGAACACAGTCACTGCTGTGAAGGTGTGAAGTTTGTGGCTGCCTGAGGGCATCTGATGTAGCCCCCCGTCGTCAGACTCTGTCAGCTTGCCTCCCTGAGGTGCGGACATGTCACGTGTTCGTCTGGTTAGTGTATTGGCTGTCCCATCGTTCACAATGGAGCGAGGGCTTGAGCACGTGACCCTCCTCACCTGTCTCCCTGAGAGGTGTGGGAGGTGTTTGCAGACGCCTCTGTGTCTGCTCACTGCAGATGAATCAGAGGCACTCTGCTGGGGTTTATTAATTATGCTAATACCCCGTGGGCCGTGAGGGAGGGGGGAAAAAGGCCCTCTCCCTTTATGACGGCTTGCAGGCCAGAGGGACCTGTTTTGCTGAAGATATATATTTTTTTTGAGTCAATAAAACAGAGAGGAGCTGTTTCATGAACTTTATTCGTGCTTATGTGCAATGACGTACATGATTCTATGTCACTCACAGCAGAGAAAGCATGATTTGTGCATGCTGTAAATAAACCAGCTTTTTGTACTGTGTTACAAGCAAAGTCTGGACATGAAGGGATCATTCCCGTTACCACGTGGGCGGGTGATCGTGTAACGTGGAAACGTGGACCTGGTTCATCAGGCACTTTTTTGTCTGTTGTCCCGATTCGCCGAGGAGGCCCTGTGTTTGGAAGCCTGGCGGGGGACAAACCTGTTTTTGCTCCATGCGTGCTCGGCGCGAGTCTCTGCCTGGGCTCCTCCTCGTATGCTGGCCGCTTCTGCGGTGGGGCACACATTGACGAATTGTGCCGAGACTACGCAGGTCTGCTTCTAGCAGACTCCCTTGGGGGGGCGAAGCTTCTCCGGGGAATGCCCACCCGGAGAGCTTCCTCCTGTCAGAGCCTTTGGTCCAGCTTGGTCTGAATTTGCTCCAAAGCTTTACCAAACAACCCCGCCGGCTCTATCGAGTGGTGGAGAAAAGGCACCTTTTGTCCCTCTGGGAGATCTGTTAAAGTCATCCAGAGGTGGCAGATCGCGATGACCTTCTGCCATTCCCTTACCCTGTGCAACAGCAGCTGTCCCTATCATACGGAGCACAAAGTCTGTTGCTCTGTGGGCTTCATCCAGCAATTCGGCAGCCGCCTGCTTGTCCGTTGTTGTTTGGAGCTGTTGCAGTTTTTCGGCCAGGTAAGCCTGCATTAACGCGGACGCGTTCATGTCGCGTGCCGCGAGTCCCTGAGCCCTGTAGCTTTTCTCGAGTAGAGACGCTGAGGCTCGACAAGCCTTGCTGGGAAGAGTTGGTTTTGTTCCTGATGATTTAGGAGCCAGGTGAGACGCTAGTGTGTCCTCAATCTAAGGCACGTTAGCTATTCCCACTTCATCCATCCCATCTACGTCGAGTAACTGTGATGCCTGGTCCCCACCAAACTTGTTAGAACGCTCCTGCCGCCCCCTTTTGGCCGCTTGTCACGTCCCCACATAGCCTCTGAAGACTGTCTGATGACGTGCACTAGGAGGAAGCAGAGGGGAGGGGGTCTAGCTTGTTTTCCGGGTCAGTTGTTTACTGCAGCTCCGACTACTGCAGCTCCGACAGTCTTTGGTGAGATTAAAACGTTTTTTTTTTATGTTTGGGGTGATCAAACGCTGGAGTGGACAGCTGTAACTGGTTAAAATGCCACGTTTCTTACCGGAGTTTGGTTCCAATTCATGGAGGCTCGTTGGGTAAGTTTAAAAAGTAAAAAAAAAAGTCCCGTTGTTGTTGTGTCATCACATAGCAAAGGCTCTCCCGACTGTTTGCTAGACGCGTCGAGCCACCAGAGATCGAATTTTATGGCGTTGGCGGCTCGACGCGTAGGTTGCTTTGGACGCGCGCGTGCGTGGAAAGGAACTGCAACGTTCCGTTGCGCCGCTTCAATCAATAAAAACGCGCCGCTTCACGGTTCGCCGCAACTCCACGCGTCTCTCCATAGACTTTGAATGTAAACCGGCCGCTTCAACCGCCCGACACCGGTGCAATGGGTACCCAGCATAAGAGAGGAAGGAGCATAGGGGCTCTTGGTTGAGCCCAGGTGCGAGTTAGTTCTGTGAGGAAGTCCGGGAACACGGGCAGCTTTTGCCTCGTGGCGGCCTGCTGCTTCGAGTAAAAATAGTTTCCTTCTAGTCTCGTGACCTGTTGGCGAGGTGGAGGTTCAGGCCATGGGGTGTGCAACGCGTCCGTTGCTCTGTGGCACAAGTCGAACAGAGCAGGGATGGAAAAGTCAGTTTCTGGGAGCACAGGTACCAGGGTCTGGGAGAGATCTTCACCCTGATCCTCCAATTCCACGTCTGACTCCTCCGTTGAAAATTCGCCCGAGGCTGAAATCGAGATCTCGTCCTTGTTCATCATGTCCCTGGTGTCAAACTCGACTGTTAGGTCCACCATAGGAACCAGAACGTTAGGGTTGTCGCCCCATTCGACTCGTGTGCTGTCATGTAGAGCCATGTTCTCGAGCTCCGGCGTGGGAGTGAGGGACTCTGTGGTGTCCACGTCCACTGTTGTCGCTGAAGCGCCCATGGCTTTGGCGACGAGGTCAACCCGATGCCGCAGCACCGCATCCATAATGAGGTTGCAATGTGGGCAAAAGTCGGGCGTATCCAGTGTTGTTTTTGCATGAAGCATTCCCAGGCAGATTGGACAGGCCTCGTGGCTGTCCGTTACTGCGAGGGAAAAACCGCATCTGCTGGGACAGGCGTGCAAAGTTGGGCTCGCCGTCCCGTTGGTTTTCCTTGGAAGTCTCGCCTCTCACTTTCCTTTCTCCGGAGGCATGTCCGAGATGAGGTGAGCGAGTCCTTACAGAATCTTTTTTCTTTTTTCTTGAAATGTCTCCTCCGTCGCGTCGCTTTCGCTGGCTAGCTCGCTAGGAATGAGCAAAATAGCTTTTTTCCTGTGGCGTAGTTAGCGCCGTCGAGCGAAGCAATCTGTAGAGAGAGGAGAAAAAAATACTTTGGGGTTAAGAGAAATGTGCCGGACTAGCTTTCGCTAGTCCAGCAGTACGCAGGAATAATTCTCTGTGCGCTCTGTGCAGGGAGCAAGCTCACCTCAAGTTGAGCGATGAAGCAACAGAGAAGTCCCGCGAAGAGGTAGTTCAGGTTTAGCGAGGTGAAGGGCAAAAAGAGAAAGATGGAGGGGTGCAAGCCGCTTAAGTACCCAGAGGGCGGGGGCTCTGGCGCGGTGGTGACGCCCCTAGCCGTAAAGGCGTGAGTATATTCCTTCAGTTAATCGCGCGGGTGCGCAATTCCCATAGCAAGTATGTTGCACCGAGAGACCAGACTGAAAGGGAAACGAGTAGCAATCTAAGAGATATGTTGATAAGTTGAATATGTGTTGTTCCAAGGATAAACACAGCTTGCTTTTGTTGTTGCAAAACAGTTTATAAGCATGAACCTGAGAGTCATAAAATCACAGCAAGTAGAATATGGAGATAGAAAACATGAAATTAGAGCTGATTATTAACATGCTTTTTTTTGTCCTTCATTGAATGATAAATATGCCTTCATTATAAAATACTGAATTTACAAAGCCACAAGAAACACATCTGCTGTCCTTGTGGTACACATTGTGAAATGACTCTACATATGCTATTGTAGGTGAAAATGATAACAGTAACATCATAGAAATGGATTAAATAGTAACTTGTTAAATATTTCCTAAAAATAAAAATAACATAATCACTCTCGTTTTTTATTATGTTACTTTCAGTTATAATTCAAACACATTTTTACAAATGGGAGAATTTCTTCAAAAATACATGCAACATCTTTGCATGCTCCACACTACAACATGCTCATTTCAGGTGTTAACATTAGGATGCACTTTGGTCTAGAGGAAAACAATAGCACATCTAAAACTTAATAAACAGACATAATTGTATTTTTTCAACATTATCCTACACAATTTTGCCACTTTGCCTCTATACCAACATCAACTACCTCATACATATACTGTGTACATTAACTCATAGAAGACGCGGAACGAGGGCAGGCATGCTGGTGAGATTTAAAAAGTATCTCTCGTCTCACAACACGCCGACAGCTGACTTACCTCCTGAATTCAGCGTCTTTGATGTCCGTCGTTCCTTCGCTCGTCGCCACAGATGCCTTGTTGCTATCAATCATGACGCCAGCGATCAGTATCCATCTTGTCCCCCGGTGAGGACTGTGAAGCGAGGCTGCGTTAAACAGAACCTCCGCCCGCTCGCTCGAGCTGAGAGTGACGTAACTGGCTGCGTTCCAACCCGTGCAGCACTGTTTAACGCCAGATCGATCACAAATAAAACTTTTATATTAAGTGATTTGATCTCAACTCATCGTCTGGATCTGTTTTTGATTACTGAAACTTGGCAGAAAGCTGGAGACAACAGCTGCTTCTCTGAGCTTCTTCCAAATGGCTACTCCCACCTGAGCGCACCGCGTGGGTCAGGAAGAGGGGGAGGGCTCGCTGCTGTGTTCAATGAGGAGGCGTTCAAATGCCGCATGTTGCCTCAGAAAAATTACAACAGTTTTGAAAGCATGCTTTTTGTGCTGGAATCTGCTAAACCTCTTCTGTGTGGCCTCTTTTATAGGCCCCCACAATACAATAAAAACTTTCTCAGTGAGTTTTCTGACCTACTGGCTGACCTACTGCCAAAGTTTGACTCTTGGCTTTTCTGTGGAGACTTCAATGCACATACCTGCTGTCCAAGTAATCAGCTTGGATGTGAGTTTCAGGACCTCCTGGACTCTTTTAACCTGTCGCAGTCGGTCTCGGGGGCCACACACAGTCAGGGTCATACACTGGATTTAATTATCTCCCACGGCCTTCAAATACCTGCTGTGGAGATCCTGGACACCTGTATTTCAGACCATTTTCCCATATTATTTGAATTTTTCACCTCTCCTGCACCGAAGGCTATTCTCCCAGCACGTTTCTGCCGCTCCATCACCCCATCCACCCCAAGTCAGTTCACTGATGCCTTTAAGAGCACTGACTTTTGCTCTGCTGTCAGCCTGGACCCATCTCTACATCCTGAGGACTTCATCACCTCCTTCCATCACACCTGCACAACGATCTTGGACTCCATCGCTCCTCTCAAACAGGCATCTTCAAAGAACAAACCACCCCCATGGCTCAACGAAACGACGCGAGCTCTTCGACAACGTTGCAGAAAAGCAGAGCGAATATGGAAGCGCGACCGGCTTCATGTATCTCAGGGAATACTGAGAGACTGTCTCTGTGATTATCAAAATGCTGTGAAGCAGGCCAAATCACAGTACCTCTCCAATTTAATCTCCACCAGCTCCAACCGGCCGAGGACGCTTTTCAGCACACTCCAGTCTGTTATCAATCCATCTGTCAATGTTCTGAAAACTGCCACACAGTCTACCTGTGACGACTTTCAGAGCTATTTTGTCAACAAAATAGACTCTATCAGGCAGAACATTGTCAGTCCATCCAACACCATCCAGTCATGTGCGTCTGCAATAACCACAGCTGTTTTTGACCAATTTGACCTGGTCTCACTGCCTAACCTCACCAAGGTGGTTCAGCAGATGAAACCAACTAACTGTTCTCTGGACATCATTCCCTCTAAAATGTTCAAACAATCCTTTGATGTAATTGGTCCTTGTGTTTTGTCATTTATTAACAGCTGTCTATCTTCAGGTTTTGTGCCATCTGCTTTCAAACACGCTGTGGTCAGGCCTCTTCTCAAAAAACCAGGCCTAGATCCTACAGCTCTCTCTAATTTCAGACCAGTTTCCCATCTGTCATTTCTATCAAAGGTCCTAGAAAAGATTGTTTTTATTCAACTTCAATCTTTTCTAGAGCTCAACAACCTGTTTGAAAAATTTCAGTCAGGTTTTCGAGCTCGTCACAGCACTGAATCTGCACTGCTCAAAGTACAGAATGACATTCTTCTGTCTCTGGATGCAAAAAACCCTGCACTGCTGGTGATGTTAGACCTCTCAGCAGCTTTTGACACCGTCGACCATCAGGTACTAATCAACCGCTTGTCTCAGCAGGTTGGCCTCCAGGGAGCTGTGCTTGAGTGGTTCAAATCTTACCTGTCTGGGAGAACTTTTTCTGTCATGATAGGCGATCTGTCCTCCTCTTCATCAACCCCTCTGACCTCTGGCGTACCACAGGGATCTATTCTAGGGCCAGTCCTCTTCTCTCTTTACATGCTGCCATTAGGATCAATCATTGCACGTCATAACCTGTCTTTTCACATGTATGCAGACGATTTACAAATCTATCTGCCAGTCACTCCCAACCCCTCACCCAGTTCAAACACTCTTGTCAACTGCTTAAATGACATTAAGCACTGGCTCTCTCAAAACTTCCTCCACCTAAACACAGATAAAACTGAATGCATTTTATTTGGTGCACCTGATGACACCAGCAACATCCTTCCCAGTCCCAGTGTTGGTTTTCCCCTCCCCCACTTCAACCCGGTGGTCAGAAATCTTGGAGTGCAGCTTGACTCCAACTTAAAGTTTGATAAACAGATCAGTTCTGTTGTCAAGACCAGCTTTTTCCAGCTCCGTCTGCTCTCCAAAGTCAAGTCATTTCTCAGCCGTGGTGATCTGGAGAAGGCCATCCATGCCTTTGTGACCTCCAGACTTGATTATTGTAATGCTTTGTATGTTGGTATTAATCAATCCTCCATCTCCCGTTTACAGCTTGTACAGAACTCTGCCGCGCGCTTTTTGACCA
>JBBPBX010023176.1:0-40755 GCA_038048925.1 Garcialebias charrua | reverse complement strand
AAAACAATCAGAGTCACTTTAAGAGCTTAACCAGCTCAACTACTTCTTCCCCTAGAAGCAAACTCACAAACAAAATGAGAAGGTGGAGCTCTCCTCAATGTTTGCACATCCTACAGCTTTACAGCTGTCAATCAACACTCAGTTGCCTGTAAATGTATCTTCAGCAGTTCCAATGAACCTTAGCTGACATCTGGTATCTTTCCACATCAGCCTCTACTTGATTAACAAACCCTGTTGTATCAAGCTTTCACCATACACAACTCTAGCAAACACTAGAGCTGTGATAAGAACACCCTTGCTCTACATGAGCTGTTTAAACAGCCCCAAACCTCAAGAGCTTTAGCTCACACAAACTAGCATGAGAGCTCAACACTCAGTGATCAGAGTGGGTGGAGAACACTCTGGATCACACACACGTAGCATACAACTGCTTTGATCAAAACTTGGTTTACCTGCAACAGGATCCCAAGTAGTTCCAACAAGCACCCTTGCATTTTATATGTTACGACCGGTAAAGGCCACAACATACAAATAGACACTAGACACAGAAAAAGACTTAAAATGAATTTTATTAAACTAAAACTAAGAGCCTCTAGGCGGTCAGGGTCCTCCCAGGCTTCTCCCACCAGACTGGAGCGTCCTCTCTTGGATCAGCATCCAAAGGAAAATAAATAAAAGAAAGTTCAACAGAAAGGTGGACCAGTGAGTGTGGCCAAAAACAAGAAAATGCCACATAGGCAGACCCAATCCTGTATAGGACAGTCGTGTCTCCCCAGGCAACGATCTACCTTACCAAAAGTCCCTCTAAATAAACAAAACACGAGAACTGGACTACCTACACCCAGACAGTCAAAAGTACAGCAAAATGAGAAAGAGAAAAAAGGTCACAGTCCCTCACTGTTAACTCCAGCTGTCCCCCTCTTGGACAGCTACCCAAACACTGCCCTCAGTGTCTCCTAAAGTTTAACTCAAACAGGCCTCAGTGGCACAGGCCCATACCTCCTAAGTTTAGGCCAATGTTTCAACTGGCTCTTAAGGAGCCTCAACCCACACAGAACTCTAATTAACAGTCAGAGTTTCTTGCTTAACAGTCAGAGTTGTTTTTAAGAGCTCAAACAGCTTAGCTACTCCTCCCTTGAGCAACCTCTCAAACAAATGGAGAAGGTGAAACTCTCCCCAATGTTTGTACACCTCATAGCAACAAGGCTGTCAATCAACACTCAGCTTTATCTTGAGTGTATCTTCAGCTGGTTCCTACAAACCTTAGCTGACCAAACAAGCTTGATTCACAAGCTTCAACTAGCTTTCACTACACCCAACTCTAGTAAACACTAGAATTGCACATGGGCAACCCTTTTGTTCCTCATGTACTGTTTAAGTAGCACAGTCATTTCAAGCCTTAGCTCAACAAAAAGTGGTCAGAGTGGATAGAGAACAATCTGGAACATATACACACGCAACATACAACTACTTTGATCAAAACTTGGTTACCTGCAACAGGATCCCAAGTAGTTCCAACAAGCACCCTTGCTTGCATCCACCAACCTCAGTTGGCATTCAACACAACTCCATTGCTCTAAGCAAGGCTCCACCCTGCTCAAACCACAGCCTAAAGTTTTTATAGGCAGGATCTGTAGTTTGGCAGCAGTTCTGCCCAATCAAGCCTGATTGAAGTGGGCTGAGTGGAAAAAAAAGTGCTTTTCAGCAGGCTGCTACATTCATCAGATTTGTAGCCAATCTAAACACAATAATGATGTTTAAAAAAAACTGTTTACCTCCAGGGTACATAACATACATGTACAGTACTGTACAGTCACCAAGCACTTAGCCTATCCTAACACAGTTTTTAAAGATGAAGTAGTGAGTTGAGTTGTCTCCCTTTCACATAAAGGGAGCTAGCTCCCTTTATGTGAATGGAGCCTGCTGGGGAGGAGGGAGACAATTCAACTGACTCCTTAACTGTGTTAGGATAGGCTAAGTGCTTGGTGACTGTACAGTACTGTACTGTATTTATCTATTTATAAATAAATATATATATAATATAATATATATATATATGTATATATATATATATATATATATATACAAGCCCAAAACCAGAAAAGTTGGCACGTTGTGGAAATCGCAAATAAAAACAGAATACAATGACTTGCAAATCTTTTTCAACCTATATTCAATTGAACACACTGCAAAGACCACATACTTAACGTTCGAACTGGTAAACTTTGTTATTTTTTGCAATTATTAGCTCATTTGGAATTTGATGCCTGCAACATGTTTCAAAAAAGCTGGCACAAGTGACAAAGAAGACAGAGAAATTTGAGGAATGCTCATCAAACACTTATTTGGAATATCCCACAGGTGAACATGCAAATTGGGAACAGGTGGGTGCCATGATTGGGTATAAAAGCAGCTTCCTTGACATGCTCAGTCATCCACATAGAAGGATGGGGCGAGGGTCACCACTCTGTGAACAAATGCGTGGGCAAATTGTCGAACAGTTCAAGAACAACTTTTCTCAACGAGCTATTGCAAGGAATTTAGGAATTTCACCATCTACGGTCCGTAATATCATCAAAAGGTTCAGAGAATCTGGAGAAATCACTACACGTAAGGGGCAAGGCCGAAAACCAACATTGAATGCCCGTGACCTTCGATCCCTCAGGCGGTACTGCATCAAAAACCGACATCAGTGTGTAAAAGATATCACCACATGGGCTCAGGAATACTTCAGAAAACCACTGTCAGTAACTACAGTTCGTCGCTACATCTGTAAGTGCAAGTTAAAGCTCTACTATGCAAAGCAAAAGCCATTCATCAACAAGATCCAGAAACGCCGCCGGCTTTGCTGGGCCCGAGCTCATCTGAGATGGACTGATGCAAAGTGGAAAAGTGTTCTGTGGTCTGATGAGTCCACATTTCAAATTGTCTTTGGAAACTGTGGACGTCGTGTCTTACGGACCAAAGAGGAAAAGAACCATCAGGACTGTTATAGGCGCAAAGTTCAAAAGCCAGCATCTGTGATGGTATGGGGGTGCATTAGTGCCCAAGGCATGGGTAACTTACACATCTGTGAAGGCACCATTAATGCTGAAAGGTACATACAGGTTTTGGAGCAACATATGCTGCCATCCAAGCGACGTCTTTTTCATGGACGCCCCAGCTTATTTCAGCAAGACAATGCCAAGCCACATTCTGCACGTGTTACAACAGCGTGGCTTCGTAGCAAAAGAGTGCGGGTCCTCCCCTGGCCTGCCTGCAGTCCAGACCTGTCCCCCATTGAAAATGTGTGGCGCATTATGAAACGTAAAATACGACAACGGAGACCCCGGACTGTTGAACAACTTAAGCTGTACATCAAGCAAGAATGGGGAAGAATTCCACCTGAAAAGCTTCAAAAATTGGTCTCCTCAGTTCCCAAACGTTTACTGAGTGTTGTTAAAAGGAAAGGCGATGTAACACAGTGGTAAATATGTCCCTGTGCCAACTTTTTTGCAATGTGTTGCTGCCATTGAATTCTAAGTTAATGGTTATTTGCAAAACAAAATAAAGTTTCTCCGTTCGAACATTAAATATATTGTCTTTGCATTCTATTCAGTTGAATATGGGTTGAAAAAGATTTGCAAGTCATTGTATTCTGTTTTTATTTGCGATTTGCACAACGTGCCAACTTTTCCGGTTTTGGGCTTGTATATACTGTACAGCAGGTGTGCCCAACCAGTCGCTCGCAGGCGACCGGTCGCCCGCCAGCTGGTTCCCATTCGCTCGCGAAACGCAACCTGTCTAACAGCTGACGAGCCGGCTGTTAGCTGTTAAGAAGGTGAAATGTCTGCTGCTAAGCTTCATTCTAACTCCGGCAGAAGTGGTGGAGATCACATTTCCGTTGCTCAGCTTCATTCTAACTCCGGCAGAAGAGGTGGAGGGAGGAATGACTATATTCCAATGCGTAGCAACACTTTCCTCAGCCCTCCCCATCTTGTATGCTCACAGACATAGTCTCGCGAGTTTTGGGTGCGGTGACTAACGAGACTTTAGGTTCAGCAGTGGAGCTCGGTCGTGAGAGCGCTGTGGAGTGAATGTCAGTACGCAGTAAACATGGAAGGAAAACTAGCGAACAAGCAAACGAAAACTTACTATTTTCATACAGAATGGGAGGAGGATTTTTTTTTGTTTATTCTAATTCGAAGTCTATTTGCCTCATCTGTAATTCAATAAATAAAAACAAGCTCGCAGCCCAGCAATCGGTCTTCACTCGGCCCAGCACAAAAGGTAAAGATAGCTTCCTACCGTGTTAGCTGCATCCTGGCTCAACATAAGAAGTCTTTCAGCGATGGAGAAGTTATGAAAGAAGTGTTTATTGAGGCTGCAGATGCGCCTTTTCATGATTTAAAAAATAAAAGTGAGATCGTAGCTGCTATTAAAGACGTGCAGTTGTCCAGACAAACAGTGACACGGCCATGTGAGGGAATGGCTGTTGATGTGGAGGAGCAGCTAAAAAAGGACGTGGAACAACGTGAGTGTTTCTCTCTTCAGTTTGATGAGTAGCCTGTTACCAGCTACCTGTGTTATCCTTTTGGAAATGTTGATGTGGATGACATTGTGTCCAAATTGGTGTCTGTGTTTCAGCTGGACAGCTCTGGTGTTGAAAATCTGCAAAATGACATTGAGATCAAATCCAGAGCATCACCTGGCGTGGATGGAGAGTTCTGGAGTCTGCTGTCAGAAGAAAAGTATCCTAACATCCGAAGATGTGCTTTGAACTTAACAGCACTTTTTGGATCTACCTACCTGTGTGAGTCTGCTTTTTCACACATGAAAATCATCAAGTCCAAAAACAGATCCACAATGACTGATGATCATCTGGAGACCTGCCTGCGCCTCACAACCACCTCATACTGCCCCGCTTATGAGACACTGGCCTCATCCTCTCAGTGTCAGAAGTCCCACTAAGGTAGAGACACATTTATTTTATACAGCTTGCACCAGATGACACACCATCCTGCTGCACAGAGCAGCTGCCTAGTTTTGATATTTAGGTTTTATTGATGTTTGAAATAGTTGTTGGAGATTTGTAAGTCTGCACCTTTGTAAGTCACTTTTTGTAAATAGTTAGTGTAAATGAGGGAGTTTTCAGTTGTTTATTCGTTTCTTTAAAAAAATATGGTGTGCTTTTCAAATATTGTGTTCTTTTACTTTGATAAAATACTTTAATTAAATAAAACTAGCAACACATTACGTTCTGTTTTATTTACTTTAAAGAAGTGAGGAGTAGAGAGATGAAAAATTATGTTTTTTGATACTGAGACTGGACGAGTAGCTCTCGGCAAACCACCGACTTCAAAAGTAGCCCTTAGTTCAAAAAAGGTTGGGCACCCCTGCTTTAGACCAAAGGGTAAAGCTTTGAATTCATAAGCGATTCTCTCAAAAGCAAAGCGGAGGAATTTTCTGTGTTTCCTCCAAACGCCTATATGGAAATAGGCATCTTTTAAGTCTACTGTACATGCGTAGTCTCCAGGTCTCACAGACTGGAGAACTTGTCGCAGTGTAAGCATCTTGAACTTAAATGTTTTAATCCTTTTGTTGAGAGTCCTGAGATCCAGAATTGGTCTCAGAGAACGATCCTTTTTGGGCACCAGGAAGTACTTGCTGTAGTGGCCGGAGAGCAGCTTGTGTCCAGAGACCAAACTAATCACTCCTTTTTGCAGCATGGTCGAAACTTCCTCCCTCAGCACGTGTGCGCGTGCGGAGTTGATCTTAGATTGCAGCACCCCTGTGAAGCAGGGCGGTCTCTTAGAGATTTGTAATTTGAGTCCGTGACGAATTGTTGTCATGACCCAATCATTTGGTAGGCACACCTCCCAGGCCTGCGCATGCGTACCGAGTCTGGATGGCATGTTGTGTTGTAACCCGTCACGTTTGAGAGCTAGAGGGGTGACCTTTGACCCCTCTGGCCCTTCCCCGGACAGGCTGGTCGGCCCGACAGGAGATATCGCGAGATCTGGCTCACATGTCTCGCTGCGGTTCATAGTTGGACCACATGGTTGGTTTATAAAAATGGGACTCGAGTCAAGAACCAGGGCAGTCTGTGCTTTGGTACTTTTATTTTTATACATGTTTGAAACAGTTTTTATTTTGTTTATACATGCAATGGTCGAGTCACGTTTGGTGCACACACACATTCCGCTCACTCCTCGTAGTCTTTTACGAGGGGAGACTGGGCCCAATAGATCAGGTACCCGTACCACGTGGGCGGGTAAACCTGTGGGATTGTGGGTTCGTCCGGTTTCATCAGGTCCAAGCTTGTTTTCCGCCTGGGGAGACTGGCGAGATCCTCTGCTGTCCCTGGAAGGTCCCACCGCCACCTGCAGGTCTTTTCCGTGGGGGGCCATTTGTGTTCTCCTTATGGGAGGCAAAGTTCTTTCTCGGCAACCTTTTGCGGAGGGCTTCCGCCTGTTTGCGTCTCTGTTCCAGTTTGGTCTGGACGCGTTCCAGAGCTCACCCGAAAAGCCCCGTCGGGTCGATCGGGTGCTGGAGAAAAGTTGACCTCTGGTTATCTGGGAGGTCCGATAAGGTCAGCCAAAGATGGCGCTGGGCGACAACTATTTCCGCCATCGCCTTGCCTTGGAAGATGGCTATTGTCCCCATCAAGCGGAGCACGAGGTCCGAGGCACGGCGAGCCTCCCCCACGGCTTCCGTTGCGGCCTGTTCGTCTTTTGCTACCTGGACGTGCTGCAGCTTTTCCGCCAGGTACGCTTGCATCAAGGTTGATACGTTCATTGCGCGGGCCGCAAGACCCTGAGCCTTGTAGCACTTTCCGAGTAGTTTCTCCGAAGCGCGGCAGGCCCTGCTGGGTAGCGTAGGTTTCATCCCGAGGCGGCGGGGGTTAGGTGAGCCGCAAGAGTCTCCTCAATGGGGGATGTGCTGTCGAGGCCTACTGCTTCCATTCCCGCCACGTCGAGGAGCCGGGACAATGGGAGCATGATAGAAGCTCCGGGATCCACCCAGGAACGTTTCAGTTCCGTGAGGAAGTCCGGAAAGATGGGCATCTTTTGCGACGTTGTTGGTTGCTTCGCATGGAAGTAGCTTCCCGCTAGCCTCATAGCCTGTTGGCGAGGCGTCGGGTCCGGCCACGTGATCTGCAGAGCATCCGCTGCCCTACGACACAAGTCGAACAAGGTCGGTACCGACAGGTCCGGTTCTTGGAGAATGTGCGCCAGGTTCTGGGAGGAACTCACGATTTCTCCCTTGTCACCAAATTCGGCGTCTAGGTCGGACACATCAAGCGTCGAGTCCTCGGCGGCCCCCGAGGAGTCCGACATTTTGTCCCCTCCGACTTGTCCGTTGCATTCCAGGTCCACGCTATCGGGTTCAGGAGCAGGAGGAAGCCGACATGCGACCTTGAGCGCTGCGTTTCTAGCCATGGATTTGGCCAGCGCAAGAGCCCGTCTCCTCACTGCAGCCGACATTCGACGGCAGTGAGGGCAAAAGTTGGGAAATTCCAGTGCCTTCCTTGCATGCAGAATCCCTAGGCAGACAGGACGGGCCTCGTGGGTGTCCGTCGCCGAAAGGGAGTGGCCACAGCTGCTGAGGCAAGGGCGCGAGCGAGGACTCGTCCTGGTCTTTCTCCTCCTTGTCTTCCGTCTTCCCTTCTCGGGAGCCATGTCCTGCGAGAAGCGTCGAGTTGATTTGGAGATTATTTTCTTCGAAGTTGTCTTCTCCGTCGTCTATTCTTTTGCTCAAAAGCCTGCTATGGTTAGCAGGGGGTTGTGACGCAGTTAGCGCCATCGAGCGAAAACCTGCGGAAAAGAAGAAAACTTTGAGGGCGAGTAGAAAAATGCCGGACTAGCTTTTGCCAGCCCAGCAGTGCGCAAGAAAATTTCTCTATACGCTCAGTGTAGGGAGCGAGCTCACCTCAGTCGAGCGATGCGACAACAGAGAAGTCCCGCGAAGTTCAGGTGTTTAAGCGAGGTGAAGGGCAAAAAAGAGGAAGATGGAGGGGCGCTCACTAGAGGTGTCATCGGGCCGGAAATACACGGCCCTACCCTACCCGAGCCCTTAGTTTAATTACCCAAGCCCGAGGGAGCCCGCTGATTTCCTAGAAATCACCGCCCGACCCGACCCTACCCGATTAAAAAAAAAAACAACAACAACAAAAAAAAAAAAAACACTACGTTTATTTATTAAGCTTTTACTGCGTTCTCCCACTCAGCAAAAGAACTTGATGTTGTTCTGTGTTTTGATGGAGGAGGTGTGAGCGCGCTGCTCGCAGTTTGCTGTTGAAGCTTCAGGAATGTCAGGAATGCGGCAACTTGTTCCGCCGCAGAGAGCAGTGTGCGGACGTGAGCGTGCACCTGACGCACGTCAGCTGGTGACATAATTTTGAGCTTGTTAAAGTTAGGCCACAGAAATAATGCAACTCTCTGCAAGTCGTGGATAATAATTTTGCGCTCCAGCACTTCTGCATGTCGCGCAGAAACACCTGCTGCGGAGAGTCTGTGTGTGAGGAGGACTGGCAGCTTCAGTTTCTCATTCCAGAGACAAACCAGGTTGGTGGGATATTTGTCACCCTCCAGTTCTCTCTGTGCACGGTAAAATGGTTCGAGAAATGTCACTAAAAAGTCCAGCATGTCGGGGGAGACGCTCGTCCAGGCGCGCGCCGCGCGCCTGCTCTCTGGCTGAGTGGCTGCGCTCAGTGCGCTGCGGTTTTCACCATCTAAATTCACTCTATTAATTATTTCCTCATCAATAAACTTACTGCCTTATATTCTTTACAAGCAGATTAAAACAATTTTATATTGTGTGCATTTTTATTTAGTTTTGTTTGTGCTGTATGATTAAAAAAAACCACATCAAAGCCCGAGCCCGACCCGCGGCCCGCCAATCAAACGCAAAAATATGGCCCTACCCTACCCGAAGTCGGGTAGGGCTCGGGTAGGGTCGGGCTCGGGCAAAGAAACGACACCTCTAGCGCTCACCACCTAAATACCCAGAGGGCGGGGCCTCTGGTGCGGCGGTGTCGCCCCTGCAGTAAAGTCGTGAGTATATTCCTTCAGGTAATCGTGCGGGGGCGCAATTCCCATAGCAAGTATGTTGCACCGAGAGAACATGACTGAAAGGGAACTGTTTTGTATGTGACACAAATGTATTAAATTCCCCTTCTTCATCCCTGATCTGGACTTTTCTTTTGTTTTTTTGCCAAAAGTCAAGTGATCGCTTCCTCCTCCACTGACTGAAATGAGGAAATGGATGAATTTGTCACGAGCGAATTAAACTCGGGTTCAACGTGGCTGCGCGAGGCTCAGCAGATTTCATGGTGTTCTGGTGTGCTGGACCAGCGCTCCATGTTTTTATTTTATTTTTTAGAACGTTTTATTAACATATAATCACAGAACTTCGCAGCGGTTGAGACAGGACATGTAGTGGAGGCGGAGCATTCAGAAGCTGCAGCAAGAGCAAGGGGGAGCAGAGCCATATATGGCTCTGAGTGGGGAGGGACCAGAATGCTTTCCCTGTTGAAAATTTTCCTAAGTCCTGCGTTCTACAAAAACTGCAGAGTGCAGCTTTAAAGTGCTCTATAAATAAAGCTTGTATGGTATAATTTTCTGATCATTGCATAACGTGCTGAATTTAGAGACACTTTATAATACAACGTTAAATGTCCCAAATGTTTTGTCATTTTGGAAATTTATTCAACCTTTTTGTATATACAGGTTAGTCCCATTGAGCCTCGGGACTAGTACTGTATACAAGAAGAGAGACCTGAAAATTGAAAAAAAAAAAATGTAAACTATTGAACACTGTAAGAAGTAATATTAAAAGTAGGGGTGCTAATCTGTGTCTGGAGAATCGATTCGATTCCGATTTTTGGTGTCACGATTCGATTCAAAATCGATTTTTCGATTCAGAAACGATTTTTGATTCAGAAACGATTTTTGCTATTAAAATGGTTATAAATTTAGTTTCAGTTTTGTAAGTTTCAATTTTGTAACTGACAAGCTGAAAAGAATAAACAACTTGAACAAATAGAACATTTCTTTAAAACAATAATTTTAGGTTCTGTACTGTATCAATTTTTTTGCATCATTTGATATTTTTACCAAAAATAGGAACAAATAATAGAGGAATGCATTAAATTCTGTAACTTAAATTACCAGTATTACCGGTAGCTTAGTTGCCTGGATTTCTCAAACAATAAAATAAAAATAAAAATATAGGAACAAATAATTAATCCATCCATCATCTTTACCCACTTCTTCCTTTTCAAGTCTCGGGGGGTCAATGTGTCCATGTCCAGCCATCACTGTGTGAGAGGCGAGGGACACCTGGACATGTCTCCAGTCCATCTTAGACAAATAATTCAATATATACCGGTGTGTACAGTATATATATATATATATATATATATATATATTATATACACTGTCAAAATTTTATGGCGGCCGAATGGACACATAATGACACATAATGCAGAATGCAGTGTGCTCAGGAGTACGAGCGGAATTTTTTTAAAATTAAACATGTTTTAAAATCGATTTTGGGGATTTTAGTATCGATTCTGAATTGCCAGGACTAAGAATCTAGATTCTTTAAAAATAAAAAATAAAAATCGATTTTTTTTTCTTCCCCTGCACCCCTAAAAAGGATGACAATTTTGTCCAAATGTAATTTTATTTTTATTTTTTTTTCAAAGGATATCCAGACTCTTGAAGACTATAGTGTGAAGTATCAAAGGCAGCTGAAGATATGGGTCGGACGGCTGCTTCTCTACTCGTCTCTGCTCTACTTGATCACCTGCATAGTTGTGTATTTCTGGTACCTGCCTGAACAGATGATGGGACGGTTCATATTGTCTCTTCCGTTTGTGGTTTTTCCATTTTTGTAAGTATACAAGATAATTACTTACATTTTTGGCTAAATTTAAATGCAGCAAAACAAAATAACATTTATTTTTATTTTAGAGTGTGGTTACTGCGAAAGATGCTTGTATATATTTTTTCACGAAGAACTGAAAAAAATAGTAAGATCCTATTTGCTTCCGATTCATAAATGAGCTCTTTATTTATGCTTAGCACCTCTCTACCATTGGATTTTTCTTTGTTTTTGTTTTTAGATGAAACGTTGGAAGATCTGAAAGCACAAAAAAAGGAAATAGTAAGTGATTTCCTGATGTTTTTCAGGTTTCAATAACACTAAAATTGTTTTAAGATGGTTAGCTTTTATTTATCATATAAAGTTTTATTTTTGTTAGTATTGTTCTTTCTAATCTTTTTAGCGTCTTTATAGTAATGTATTTGGTGTAAATGTATCTTTTTGGATTGGTGCCAACAAGTTGTGAACGGTACAGTGACTTAACCCAGCAAACCACTCTGCTAATGTCACTTTAATTAATAGTGTTTAGTGCAGAAAAGAAATAAATCTGATAAATTGCCTGCCATCCTCTGTCAAGTTCTAATAACTTTCAATAATTAGGGCTGATGAATTTTCACACTCTCCATTATCGAAGTAGTGAATGTAATTATTCTTCATATTATATGTAAACATGTAGAAATGTTCAGCGTTTGATTTTAAATAAAAGCTGTTAGTTTGTTTTGCTTTGCTTATTTTATTAGAGATGATGTGAGGATGTATTATGTGTTCTCTGCTCCTTAATTTTACCAAATGATCATCAAATAATATCTGTTGTATCTCAATACAGGACGAATTCTTGTGTGAAATAAAATGAGCTGAGGATTCATCCTCATAATAATCCTTAACGTCTTTTCCCAGCTTGAAGAAGTTATGGAAACTGAGACGTATAAAAATGCCAAAATGATTCTGGAAAGATTTGATCTAGGTTCCAAAAAAAACATTGTAAGTTCCTTTGTGTTTATTTCACAGTGTCATTTTATTTAATCATTTTTGTTGTATGCCTCTCGTATTAAGCCATTCCTTGAAATATGTTGCCTTTTATGTGGAGGAACTTGAATCCACTCCAGTTGGACCCCAGAAATCTCCCACACCTGGACAAGGTAGAAATGGTTCTGAAGAAAATGCTACATCTTATCTGGAGTTTTCTACAACTAAGTGTTCCACATTCTTTCTGTTAGAGCTCCGCCAGCGCCATGTCATGCCAAAGAGCCCAGTGGTGATGTTGAATCCTGAAAGCGGTTCTGCTGCCCGCCCGCCTCTCGCCTCTGGGCCCAGCTATCCTGGACGATCTTCCCGTTCTGCTCCCGGCGGACCCCCAGAGGGGAGCCTGTCAGCAGTAGCTGCTCAGCAGAGCTTGATGAGGAAGCCCATGACCCCGAGAACACCTGTTCCAGGAGTCGGTGAGTTACCTGCACACAGGGGGACCGGATCATAATGTGGTCGATTAAGGTGTGATTTACTCTTTCCTGGCTATGTGTCCCCAGTTGCTCAAAGCTCTGTGGTTTGTGTTTTGAGCAAGGTTATGGTATGTAATACAATAGCTGCAAAAGATAACTGCAGGAAGGTAAAATTAAAGTCTTACTAAATAATTCAAAATGTTCCGAAACAAAGGTTTTATTGTAAATAAACATCACAAATGAAAGATATTTAAAAAATAGCTAGATGCTTTCCAGCAAAATGCTAAACTTCTTGTTTTTCATAGATGCGCATCCGCGGAGTGTAGATTTATTATTCAGTATTGATCCTTTCTGTGCTGCCACCACTCTGTTGGGAAAAAATGCAAATGAGTAAAAACAGTGAAAGAGAGATGCTTGTAGAGGAAAGGAAGCTATACCGTAGTTTGTAACCTGCCAAGTGGAATGCCAACTGAGGTATGCACAATGCTGGATAACATTAACTATGATTAATTAACCAGATCCACGTTTCTTCTCTGGTGGTAGGCTCTCGCTAAATGTCTTATAATTCTTGGTGAAATTGCTTTCGGCATTGGGAGCACCTCGCAAATGGTTTACATGACTTTATGTTATCACCTGGGTGTGTTGAAAATTGAAAGTGAAAAGCAATTTGGTACAAAGAGTTGCAACAGAGTTTCCATATGTTTGTAAATTAATAAGCAGCAGGACACGGAGACTCTGCCAAGTCTCACAGAAATGACCAGTCATCTTCCTATGATTGCTCTTTATGTTAGATTATATTAATTACTGCTCACCAACACAGCGGGGATTCACAACATGCTTTTGCAAGTGAAATGTTTTGTCATTAAGAAAAAGGTTCAGGAAGCTTTGTTAGGTTATCGAGATTTGTGCAATAAACTATTGTACAGAGCTGCTGTTAACAGGCATATAGAATACTAACAGGATGTGTTGTTTTTTACAGGCATGCACCCACCAGGCCCACCTCTGGTCAGACCTGTGCTCCCAAGGGAAAGGAGTGCAATGGACAGAGTTATTGAGTATCTTGTTGGAGATGGTCCCCAGAACAGGTGCACAACCTCTGATGTATCTGAACTGTTAAACAATATACACATTTTATTGATCCTAAATATGCACAATCTACATTATTAGTTTTGTGTGGTTACAAAGGTGCAGTAGGGGTAAAAACCTGCAATTTCTTAGCTTTTTATTAAATACAATAACATGAAATGATCTATTTGACAGTGTTACAATGTGCAGAAAAGGTAGCATTAATTTAGTTTGGTTTCAGTTGTGCTGTGCATACCATCATTGTTTATCAATAATTCTGTCTTCACAGTCTAATTTGTATAAATAACTGTCTTCACTGACTTGCCTTCCCTCTCAGATATGCTCTCATATGTCAGCAGTGTCTTTCTCATAACGGCATGGCATTAAAAGAAGAATTTGAATACATCGGTAAGACTCTGAGCATCACAGCTCTCTTTATCAGTCTCTATCAAATGCTGGGCCTGCATTTGCCCTCTAGCATTTGGCAGAGCAGTATATCACATGGCTCTTAAATGCCTCTGCCACCAACTCTGTAAGCAAAAACGGAACAATATTGAATATGCAAAGTAGTTCTGCACATCAGTCTGAAATGTTTATGCATCTCAGGCAGTTTTTGTCATTGATTCATGTATATTAATCTATAGAGGTTTGCAAACGTATTAAGAGTGGTTGTATTAACTAGATGTATGATGTCATGTTTGTGTTGCTTTAGCCTTCCGATGTGCGTATTGTTACTGCTTGAACCCTGCGAGAAAGACCAGGCCCCAGGCGCCCAGACTCCCTGAAGTCAATGAAATGAAGATGCCATCTGAGGTCCCCCTACCTTCATCTCCTAATGTTGGTGTAGACCAATGTGTTTCAGGTGATGATTCTAACGCAGATTTTATTCAAGAAAGCGTATACCTTTTTAAAAATTATATTTTATCAGCATTTTTTATATTTCTTGTTGCAATACTCTGTACTTACTGTACTTTCCGCCGTACATGTCTCACTGCCCTATAAGTCGCATCAGTCCAAATATGTCTAATCAGGGCCGGCCCAAGCCTCCATGGGGCCCTAAGCGAAATTTGGTTTGGGGCCCTCTATTTTTGCTAATACTGTAATATGGATTAATGCAATCAACAGTCAGATGATCAGATCATTCACCCACCTAACAAACAAATATATATTAAAGTATTGTTAAAACGACCTATAAACAAACTGGTAAAATTTAACTTTCTCTGCATTCGATGACTACTTCTAAAAATTAAATATTTCATGTTTGAGTAAGTTGGCATTATAAACATAAAAACTATTTGATTTGACTGATAAAGTATTGAATGACACAACTGTTGTCACGTTTTGGTGTGGTTTAGACCCAAGGCTGCAGGCAGCACGACAACTCGGCAGGTAAAATAATGTTTAATATAAAGAACATAAAATAGCTGACAGGGCAGCAAACTTACATACTCAGGGAATCACAAGAAACTCAGGAGACAGAGGCAACAGGAGACAATTCCAGGACAACAACAAACACAGAGACACAGACTTATATACATGAACACACAGCATGACAATCACAAACACCTGGACAACCAAAGGGAGGAGATAAGACAATTAACAGAGACCAGGGAGTGTAGGGATGGGGACCCACCACCTGAGAGCACCATGCTTACAACTGTTATCTTGAAGTTCTGTCTTTGTGGCCCTCTAGGGTGTAGAGAGCCACAGAAACGGTTATGGTAGGCCGGATTTGGCCCACGGGCCTTGAGTTTGATACATGTGATCTAGTGGTACTAAAAGTAACAAAAGAAAAAAAAACAGCCAAATATGTCAGCAGTTTAGCTAACAGACTTTAGAATGGGTACATTTTGTCCTTGTCAAACCTGTTGACGAGAACCAAACTAAATACTCTTAAACTAAATAACTTACTCCATTAAGTTACAAATAACACTCAACTTTGCAACATATATCCCTAAATGGGGTGAAAGAAAAATGAGTTATTCTTCCTCAAACAAAATCAGCTAATGTCTCCTTTTCAGAATGGTCAGGGGAAAAAAATGTTACTAGTTAATAGCAAATTAATTAAACTAATTAATAACTTATTGACTCTCCCACTAGACCAACCAAAAACTGCCCTAAAAAAATCTTCCATCTTAGACTGAATTCAAGAGGTTACAGTAGATTTTTGGGATATTTTAGGTTGAGTATATGAGCACAAAGAACATGACAACAGCTGTTCAACAGAAGACACTTCATTCAGGACCTGTGCTCCATCGATGATTATCTTGATGTCTTTGGGTGGATGGAAAGGATCCTCTCTCCCAGTGACAAAGAGCACCATAGTTTCCAGATGCAGTTGGTCATTCTCCTGCACATCTGCAAACACAACAAAAATAAAGAAATGAGTAAAAGAGTGCAGACCACTGCCAAAGAGTCTACACAGTCTCTTTACTTTATAAAACACTGGACAATTTACCAGTTAGATTACAACGAGAAGAGTTCAGTTAAAATGAATGTGGGTGCTAGAATAAAGATGATCAAAAATGTATTTGTTTCTCCCACTCTGGCATGCTGTTACTTCAGTCTGAGCCCAAATTCAATAGACAAAAATAAAAGAAGTCTACAACAAGAAGAAGAAAGAAAAAATATCCAGTGCAATGTTGCATTCCACACCAAAAAAGCTCTGTGGATGTTGCTCAGTGCAACATGTCTTCTTACCCGGTATTCTTTCTAAAGATGCTCAACAGGTTCAGGTAGACCATCAGAGCTTTAAGGACAGCTTCTCTCTTGATGGTGATTTCAACTGTCTGAATAAAAACAATTACTTTAAATTAAAATCTAACTCACTCCTACACAACACAACTATTCAGCTATAAATCCCACTGAGTCCTCTCAGATACCTCATCTTATCACAAGCTGACCCAGAACTTCCACAGCAGAAATACAGTGTAACTGATGGACACTTTGCTGAAGGTAAAAAAGAAAATGTTATTCAACATTGAGTATTTTTCATTTTACAGTAGCTAAAAACTATATGTACAGTGTAAACTATAACAGATTATTGCATTATATTCTTCTAAAATCAGAGTTGCTATATACCAATGACATGAAATGCTATCTTAATCATAAGGTTTTAATACACACACATATACACACAGTGTTGGTGACTGAAAAATAAACACACCACAGAGCTGTGCTCTTATTATTATACATCTGATCTGCTAACCTGTTTCAAGACACCTGCTCTCTGCATAAATATGTTTCAGTGTGGCCCCGTCATAAACTTTATAACTAGCTTTTCACTGAACAATTTCTGTTGCTGTTATTTATTTTTTGTCTCTGCTTTAACTTGATGTGGGTGTGCTTGTAGTGCTAGCTAGCTGCTTATGCAGTGACATTTTGTGATTAATGTTGCTACAGTTGTCTTTTGGCCAGTTACTCCATTGTCAATGATCCTAAAAAGCTATAAATTGTGCATGACTTGTTACTGAGTGGTTGACTTTTCCTAACAAACCCGATTTTATCACGGATTCCTCACTCACGCACTGAAACAAATATCTTATAAAAACTTGGCCCATATAAACTTCAGACAGGGTAATGTTGTTTCCGTTCAGATTTAACACATTTATCAGAGTTAATTACCTTTCTGCTGAAGAAGCTGCTCCTGTCTTCAACTCATTTCTCTGGTGGAGGTGCGGAAACGGTCTGGCGCAGGGGTGCGTTCATGGGCCCAACGTGGGTGGGAATTTACAAATACTTCTACATAAACACTATTTTAAAACTAATAAACCACCCAGTTACATATAAATTGTTGTTTAAAAGAAAAAAATCACAACTTTATAATGAAATTGTGTGTAATAGAATCATATAGAACTCAATCTTTACAACAACAACAAAAAACAAAAAAATCAATTCCACTTATGGGGCCCCCTGGTGGCCACGGGGCCCCAAGCAGCCGCTTACTCTGCTTATGCGTCGGGCCGGGCCTGTGTCTAATAAAGTGGAAAAATTCATAAATATGTCGCTTCGCCGTATAAGTCGCATTTATTATGCGTCACCACTGACGCGTCACGTTTGTTACGCGTCAGCGCTGACAACCCGTAAATGTGGGCCGGTGGTGTGCCAGAAATAGATTTGCTGCCAAATGGCAGCCACGGGAGTATGCACGGGAGGACTTTAACAAGATTAACACTTAAAAAACAATTGTTTGCTCGAAATTATAGTAAAGGTGTGTAGTGGGCATGACCTTGTCCACTTTTAAGACACCTGTGTACTTTTGAACTGTCCAGTGATGACCTTTACTGACCTCTCAGTAAAGCAAGACATTTACTACAAAATCATTCATTAAGCTGTAATCTGATAAATATAGTCACCAAAAGAGACTATTTCTATCTTTGATTTTAGGCTGATGTGATCAAAAGAATAACTTTTGTCATTTTCATGATGTGTGCTTTTAAGCTGTGTCATTCTGTAAGAGTTAAACTGTGTTCACTGCTGTGTTTAAAGGTGAAGCCTTCGGGTCACAGAGACCGGACGGTTTTGTTTAGAAACTCAGAGACAGTCTCATGAGCAGGGCTCCAGCTTTATCTATCTTTTTCCTAAACATTTCTCTCTGCTGCTGCTTGTAACCTTGGGCCTGATAAGGCAAGTGAACTCCTCTCTGTGTTCCTGCTTTTTAAGTTCTAAGCTTGTGCGGAAACGCTTGGGAGTCGGCAAGAGTCCGAGAGAGTTTCTGGGAGTTTCGAAAGATGATGTGAACTTCCAAAGAGCTGAATGACCACAAGTCACGCGCTAAGGACTCGTCATCCAGCTGGGACTGATAACATGTTGTTATGGGTCCACTTTTAAGGAACAGAGCTCAAAAACTTTGTTTATTCCCTCCTGGAATAAGTTTATCTTGAAGTCAGAGGCCTGAAGCTGACATATTCTCTGATGACCAAGCGAAAACCAGGAGACGTTGGAAAACGTAAACCAGAACCCTGCTTGAAAGTATCGTACTGGTCCCCACAAGGATCCGTGCATCTGAAAGGCTACAAGGTCACCTCTTACCGGGCGGTCGTCAAAAGGTAAAGAGCTGTTTACAAAACGTACCTGGATTTTAGCAGAAGTCGGAGGAGAAGTGTCACTCTGGTATCATGCTCATGATAATTTCTTCTTAAATCTTTCCTCCTACTCTTTCCCCTCTCTATCTAAGCTGGAAACTATAATTAAGCCGAAGAGCCCACAGACTAAATATGTTAACATCCAATATTGAAGTCTGTTGTGTTGAATTTAAGTGTGCTGACGTTTTAAATTGAAAGAAAGTGAAATCATGTCAATCAAGTGTAATGGTGTTAATTTAGTTGATTTATTTTAAATAAATGATAGTGTCTCTGTGACATATCAAACTAAGTTAACGTCTTTGTCACTTAATGGCTTTGTGTATTTATCCATCATAAAGATCACAGAAATATTGGGTAAACTGAAAAAGAACAGAATCCGTGAATTTACTATTCAATCTGAATAAGTAAATTAATTAAGGTAAAGAGGTCAGTATTAATATTGACCTCCTCTTAACCTCTTACAGGTGTGTCTCGGTTGAACTTGTGCTTAACAAATACACCTTGACGGTCAAATCAGCTGTATTTCAAAAGCTGATACACGGAAGCAGAAGCGCGTAGAGGGATGACTCGCTGTGCATTTCTTCGAAATTTAACGAGATAAGCACCTAAAACAATTTATTTGTTCACTCGACGTTATAGTACAGTAGAGGTGTGTCTCAAACTTTTACTTAATAAATTCACTTTAATGGTTAAATTAGCTGCATTTCACCGGGGTGGCGCAGCGAAATGAAGCCGATTTGATGGTGGCTCCATGCGAGCTGGACGTAGGTGCAGACTATGGCAAGCCGATTGTCATTAATAGCCACTTTTACCTATTACATGACATCACGGCATGCCATTCTGCTCTAGCAGCTGAAACAGTAGTGTTCAATATTTTAAAAAAGAATGGATAAAAATGATCATATCTCATCCAAAAATTGGTTAATAAATATGGGAAAAATCCATAAATACGTCGCTTCGGCGTATAAGTCTCAGGGCATGAAAATTATGCAAAAAAAAATATGATTTATAGGGCCAAAAATTTGGTACTTGTTTATTTATTTATTTGTATTAAAAAAAAAATTCTTGTAACTGAAAGATTTTGTGTAATTATTAGGAAAAACCAAGCTTGCTGATGGCCCACTTGGAACAGATGCCCATGAGTCTGATGCAGTGACGACCACAGAGCCCAGTTCTGCATCAGATTGCCAAAACGCCCCCGAATCACAAGACCTACCCTCAGAGAAATCTGATGAAGAGCAAGATATTTCAGCCATGGACGTGGACTAAACCAGCAGAATGGGGTTTTAATACAAGTCAAGCTGGAACATTTAGTTTTTCTTCGAGATGAAAACAAAATGTCTTTGGATAGTTTACATCCTGGGTTACACGAGCACGATCCAGCTGAGTTTTATTTTTTTCTTGTAAAAATCATGTTTAAACAGCTAGCATTAATGATGAATTGTATACTAAATTGCGTAACGCCAGCAGTACCTGTCAGGATTATACACCAGAAATGAAAAGCTATAAGGTTTGTCTTGTTTTTGAAGTTGAATTTTCTTTTGTTTGTTTTCTTGTCTGTATTTTGTTTTCTTGTCTGTATTTTATTTTTGATTAAGTTTAACATTGTGTTGTTCTAAATAGACTATAGTTTCCACAAGCATGTTGGAATATTTGATGAAGAATTTTATTTATAAAGTATTTATAGCCCTTTTCTCCTATGTTTGAGATTCAAATGTTTACCGGTACTTTTGGTACGCTGCAGCTAACGTTTACACAGCCGTGGTATGATTAAAGGAATACTCTTGCAGTACAGTATCACAAAAAGTAAGGAAATGAGGTTTGTTAGTACTGTGTGCCTTTTTAAATTGTATGTTTCAAAAAACTCAATAAAATTACATTTTACAAAAATACAATGTAATTTGTGTTGCGTATAAATGCGTGTATTATTTTTGTACTAAAAGAATACTGAAGACAATTTTGTTTAGACTTGCTCTGGATTACATCTCTCATGTGAATGGCATGAAACCAATTAGTTTGCTCTTTTTGTGTCTTTTTGTATTTGTTGCATTTTAAATTGGTGCCTGTTCTCCATCCAGAGGCTCTCTGAACCCCATCTTTAAACGGTCCATTTTCATTACTAAGCCAATCTTGGCTTGTGATCATTTTATTTTTGCTCATTGATCATTTCAGACAGTGTAAGATTATGGTGCTGACAGTTTGACCAGTCCTGATTGCTTGACCCTCTTCGTTTGCAATAAGAAAGTCGTTGCGCCTATAAACTTCTCCGTCACATAACGACACCCCTCCTGTTTCTCCCCAAAGAAGCTCCATAAACTTATCAGTGAGGTCAGCATCCCACATCTTCCATGGGTTTTGATAATGTATGTTTACTGAGACATGACCTCCTGGGCCTTGCAATGCATCAACATGACACCCAACAGTAACGCCTGATTCCACCGCATGCTGTTTGAGGTTGACCTCTGACAAGAGTCAAACAGGAGGGAAAAAAAGGACATCAGTAGGACAAGGTTTAGATATTTTTTTCACAATACCACTGTTCAGTATACATAGCCTTCATCATCATGTGCAATAAAGCACTAAAAATGGCTACTTTGAGTGAACATGTTTAATCTTGCACAGTTTGAGACTTGCTTGATTTTTAGTGTTTCACAAAGACTCGTACAGACATGATCACAGAGAGCAGTCAGACTTGTTAAAGCATCTTTGCCCTATCGCTGCTATTAATTTTGTTGGATGGCCAATTGAAGGTCTGTTCAAGCAAAATCAATAATTTGGATAACCACCAAACTAAAGCTGTATTTTTAATGGTTTGCTATATTTACCTCCTAAATCTATTTACCTGCGTATGAAACATGAAAAAGTCAAACATTAAGGTCAGATTTTTGTTAAAGCATTTACAAAATATCCCATCTAGAATGTTATGTTCAAACTAATTGATTTTCAAGGATGATAAATGACTCTCAAAGCCCCTGCTCCAAGGTAATTTTGAGAGCGCTGTAAAAGTATACTGTCCCAAGGTTCATAGTTCTTTTTCATACTCATCTCTCACATGTGCATCAGAGGCCACTTGACTCAAATTTATACTGATCTTTTATTTATACCCAGAAAAAATGGCAGATAAGAAACATAAGTGTTCTTGATATTGTGTTTTGTCATATCTTGCAACCAAAGATTGAAATCCTGCGAAACAATTTTCTGAAGAAATGAAAGAGCGTGCCCTCCTGAACCCCTGAGGAAAATAAGCTCGCAGTGCGAGGCAGAATATGAAACAGAGGCACAGAATAAGTAAAATAGACAAGTGCACCATGGCTTGTCACTTTTCCATTTGCTTGCCCCCCGAGTGAGAGCATTTCAAAATTCTCCTCATCTCAGATAAGACCTTCGTTGTTATGCTCTATCTACTGTACCGAATACAAAAAAAAGTACTGCATCAGACAAAAGGTAATAAGGAAGGGAGTTTTAGAAAAATCACCATGTTTCTGTCAGTCATAAAGTAGAATGCAATGAAAAGAACAACAATGTCATAATGTGTAGTACAAGCCGTTGTGCACAGTGACAATGCTGGGATGAGTGTCACAGAAGTAGTTAACATGGGTGGGATATTAGACATCACCACTGGCTCTTGACAACAGCATCATTACACAGTAATAAGAGCACAATCTCCTTCAGAGAAGCATTAAAATCAAATTAGATTATACAAGCGCTTGGCTTGATGAGCTGCGAGGGCTGATGGTTCCTGTGCACTGGATCTCTGCTTAAAAAAAAAAACTATTTAAATGTCTGGGTGTGAATTGCCACATGACAGAGCTTTCCATGAAAAGGTCATCAGTTACCAAGAAATTAAATTTTTTTTAAAAGCTTGTCGGTGGAAACCTACACCCAGACGGACGAGTCTCCATTTTTTTTTTCTTCCCCCTCATGTCGTATCTGTCAAATGTTGTTGTGTGCTGCTGAATACATGATCTATAAAACACTGAGTTGTGGTTTAAACCAGAGTGACATTCAGGGATCAGAGAGCATTGCCATTCTCTGTCCTATCTTGTGCTCATTATACTGCTGAGCTATGGCATCTGTTTAAGCAACTGAAACGCCTCAACAGTTATTACTGCAAACAATCCAAATAAACATGTCCTGCAGTGGAAAAGGACAAACTTTAAGGAACGATAGCATGCAGACTTTGTTTCAAAAGTAACCTCCCCTTACCCTATGGAGACAATAATATCAAACTGAATTATATTGTATTGTTTCATATCAAAATGTATTAGAATGTATCATTCATATATATATATATATATATATATATATATATATATTATAAACACTGCACTTTGCTCACAGGATGCAGGATTGTCATTCCTAGAGTTGGTAAAAGTAGGCAAAATTTTCAGTTGTCAGGCTCCTTTCTTGTGGAACAAATATCCATTTCTGTCTGTGAGAGTGACGCTGTTCTTTTTTAAAGAGTTTGATTTTTGATAAATTTATCCGGTGTACCCCGCTTCTCACATAGTGACTGATGGATATGAGCACCGTGGAACTCCCACAACCCGGAAAGGAAGAAGTAGGTAAAGATGACTGATGGATGGATGGCTTTTTGATAAAACCTGTAGTATAGAGTTGGCTTGGGTTTCCTGAACTATCCCTTAGTTATACTGCCATGCTGGAGGGCAAACTAACCACACTCGTGACACTCCCTCACTCTGCTACCGTCTTTACTCTTTATATTTTATAATTATTGATGTCTTTAATCCATGTTTTGCTTTGTTTTTCTTCCCATTGAAACAACGCCTCAATAAGTCCTTCTGTGATTGTCTGTGTCTCTTTTCTGTCCTCTCAATCACCAGCCGGTCAAGGCAGATTGCCATCCATAGTTGGCTCTGCTGCTTTTATTGTTAAAAGGAAGGTGTTCCTTTCCACTGCTGTGAGGTGAAGATTTGACACAATCAGTTGTCTATCTTAGATATCTTTTACTTGGTATTTCATAATGTTCTGTACATGACTGTATTACAAACTGGATTCCCAAAAAGTTGGGACACTAAACAAATTGTGAATAAAAACAATGCAATGATGTGGAGGTGCCAACATCTAATATTTTATTCAGAATAGAACACAAATCACAGATCAAAAGTTTAAACTGAGAGAATTTGTCATTTTAAGGGAAAAAGATTTTTCAAAATTTCATGGCGTCAACAAATCCCCAAAAAGTTGGGACAAGTAGCAATAAGTGGCTGGAAAAAGGAAATTGAGCATATAACGAAGAGCTGGAAGACCAATTAACACTAATTAGGTCAATAGACAACATCATTGGGTATAAAAAGAGTTTTTCAGAGTGTCAGTGTCTCTCAAAAGCCAAGATGGTAAGAGGATCACCAATTCCACCATTGTTGCACAGAAAGGTAGTGCAGCAATACCAGAATGGTGTTACCCAGCGTAAAATAGCAAAGACTTTTAAGTTATCATCATCAACCGTGCATAACCATCAAAAGATTCAGAGAATCTGGAACAATCGCTGTGCGTAAGGGTCAAGGCCGTAAAACTCTACTGGATGCTCGTGATCTCCGGGCCCTTAAACGTCACTGCACCTCAAACAGGAATGCCACTGTCAAGGAAATAACAGAATGGGCTCAGGAATACTTCCAGAAAGCATTGTCAGTGAACACAATCCACCGTGCCATCCGCCGTTGCCAGCTGAAACTCTACAGTGCAAAGAGGAAGCCATTTCTAAGCAAGCTCCACAAGCTCAGACGTTTGCACTGGGCCAGGGGTCATTTAAAATGGAGTGTGGCAAAATGGAAGACTGTTCTGTGTCAGATGAGTCACGATTTGAAGTTCTTTATGGAACACTGGGACGCCATGTCATCCGGACCAGAGAGGACAAGGATAGCCCAAGTTGTTATCAACGCTCCGTTCAGAAGCCTGCATCACTGATGGTATGGGGTTGCATGAGCGCTTGTGGCATGGGCAGCTTGCATGTCTGGAAAGGCACCATTAATGCAGAGAACTATGTTCAGGTTCTAGAACAACATATGCTCCATCTAGACGTCATCTCTTTCAGGGAAGACCCTGCATTTTTCAACAAGATAATGCCAGACCACATTCTGCAGCAATCACAACATCATGGCTACGTAGGAGAAGGATCCGGTACTGAAATGTCCAGCCTGCAGTCCAGATCTTTCACCTATAGAGAACATTTGGTGCATCATAAAGAGGAAGGTGCAACAAAGAAGGCCCAAGACGATTGAACAGTTAGAGGCCTGTATTAGACATGAATGGGAGAGCATTCCTATTTCTAAACTTGAGAAACTGGTCTCCTCTGTCCCCAGACGTCTGTTGAGTGTTGTAAGAAGAAGGGGGGATGCCACACAGTGGTAAAAATGGACTTGTCCCAACTTTTTTGGGATTTGTTGATGCCATGAAATTTTGAAACATATTTTTCCCTTAAAATGATACATTCTCTCAGTTTAAACTTTTGATCTGTGATTTGTGTTCTATTCTGAATAAAATATTAGATGTTGGCACCTCCACATCATTGCATTCAGTTTTTATTCACAATTTGTTTAGTGTCCCAACTTTTTTGGAATCTGGTTTGTATATTACAATAGAATTTAATGTAATATAAATGGATTTTAGTTTAGAGAAGAATGGTATTTATGATTTGGAATTTTTTTTAGTGCCATGAGACAACGTTTGTTGTGAATTAGGGCCTTCTCCTACTCTGCTCCTGCTTCATGGAATATCTTACAAAAAGATCTGAAGCTCTCGACCTTGACTTCTCTAAATGGTTTTCAGAATCTGTTGGAATCCTGGCAAAAACCAATGCAGATTTGTTCCTGTCTTTGATTTTATACGTCTACCTTATAATGTTTTGCTAGTTTTTTGATACTTTGTTAAAAAAAAAAAATAGAAAAAAATATATATATATATTTTGTTTTTTTCTCTCTTTTTGTTTTCTATTGTTTATTGTTTGTTTGTTTATTGTTTAATGAAATTCTATCACTGCTGTTCATTGTTCTTTAGTTTTAGCAGGTCGCTTTCGTAAATGAGCCCATGAGGTTCAAAAGATTTACCTGACTAAATAAAGGTTGAATGAATGAATGAATTGGTGCTATAAAAATAAACGGAAATAATTATTCTGTTGTGTGGTATATTGTATTATGGTAAATGCAGCTTACTTATATAGCGCTTTCCAGCCTCCTATGAGGGGGCCCCAAAGCGCTTCACAGTACCAGCCATCCACCCTATCATACACACATTCATACACCGGTAGTGGTGGTCTGCCATGCAAGGCGCCAGCCAGTCCTACCTGGAGCAACTCGGGGTTAAGTGTCTTGCCCTGGGACACAACGAGGTATGCAGTGACCAGGGATCGAACCTGGGACTTTCCGGTCCTGAGCCGGCTGCCCTGCCTCTACACCATCTCGGCCCCATTATATAAAATCATATGATACTGTATAGTATTGCATCACAATGTCTTGCATTGTTTTATGGTGTATTGTATGATTTAATGTATTATACACTGCCTGGCCAAAAAAAGTCACCACCTGGAGTTTACTAAGCAAACAGGTACGAGATAATTACTGCATGGGCGAAAATCTTTCAGCTGGCAACAAGTGATTTAACCCCAACTGGTGCAATGAGTTGCTTCTCATTTTTTAAACAACCATGCTGAAAGACACATCACGTGGTCGTGGAAAAGATGTCAGCCTGTTTGAGAAGGGTCGAATCATTGGATTGCATTAAGCAGAAAAAAATTTCCAAGGACGTTGCAGAAACTACTAAATTTGGGTTAAAAACTGTCATTCTTCTCAACCTTTATTTATACAGGCTAGTTGAGCCACGGGGACTCTTTTACAAGAGGGACCTGTCTCACTCACACCCAGGGTCAATTTAGAGTTACCAATCAGCCTAACATACGTTACTAAAAATTTCAAGGATAGTGGGGAGCCATCGTCTTCGAGGAAGACGTGGCTGGAAAAAAATCCTGAATGATCGTGATCGGCGATCACTTAAAGGTTTGGTGAAATCAAATTGAAGAAAAAAAACTGTGCCACTCAGGGCTACGTTTAATAATGAAAGTAAGAGCATTTCCACACTCACAATGTGAAGGGTACTCAAGGAATTGGGTCTGAACAGCTGTGTAGCCTTAAAACCACTAATCAGTGAGGCTAACCAAAAACAAGGCTTCTATTTGCAAGGGAGCATAAAGATTGGACTCTGGAGCAATGGAAGAAGGTCGTGTGGTCTCATGAGTCCAGATTTACCCTGTTCCAGAGTGATTGGCGCATCAGGGTAAGAAGAGAGGCAGGTGAAGTGATGCACCCATCATACCTAGTGCCTAGACATCAATGTAAGATCTTGGTGAAAAATAATGAAACACTGGATGGAAATAGATCTTGTGACATTGCAGAAGCTTATCGAAACAATGACACAGCAAATGCATGCTGTAATCAAAGCTAAAGGCGGACCATTGAAATATTAGTGTGTGACCATTTATTTTGGGGCAACATTTTTTGGGGGCCAGGCTGTGTATCTTGCATAGATTATTGTATCACATTGTATCTGGTATGGTATTGTACAGTATAGTATGGTGTTAAATTATGATACTGGAATATTTCCTTAGAACATCAAAGTTCATGCTCAATAATCCAGGGAAAAAAAATCCAGCAATGTTAAATTAGGTCATCTGGACGTTGTTGTTGGTGTTGGTGTTGTTGGTGTTGTTGAGACATTTCATCCTTCATCTAAAGGACTTCATCAGTCCAAGGAGCCACAGCAACAACTGGTGAAGTCCTTTGGATGAAGGACGAAACATCTAAACAACAAAAAAAGTCTAGATGATCCGATTTAACTTTGTTGGGTTTTCCTTAGAACGTTTGTGTCCTATTGCTTTTACTCAGTTTTTGAATTTGTTACCGTAATTAATATGTTATTTTTAAGATGTAAAATGCAGTAGAAACTGACATCCATCCATCCATCCATCCTCTTTACCTGCTTCTTTTTGGGGGGTTTCAGGGGTCACTGGTGCCCATGTCCAGCTATCACTGTGCGAAAGGCGGGGTACACCCTGGACAGGTCACAAGTCCATCAATGACATACAAGCAAGATGCATGAGTTGCTCCTCCTGCAAATCCAAATGTACAAATTCTGTTTTGTACTGGATTATATACAGAAGAACAAACCAATTAAAGTGTATCTTCACAAAACTTGCTTGGTTTATAAAGAATATTCAAAATAACACTTAAAAGCAAACGGGAGTAGAGACGATATGGAGGTCTAAAAAAGTAAACTGCTTCCACCACCTCATGTGGAAATCATACAAAGCATCCTGCAGGCAGCAGGGTTCATTTTATAGCTTCATCTATTACCACACTGTCATTGTTAATTGTCTTCTTTTTACCTCTGCTGGATTCTCCAAATTGGTCCTATCGAATGTGACAGGAGGAAGAGCATTAAGCATCTGACAAGATGATATCTAAGTTCAATTTCCTACTCCTCACCTGATTTATACCTGCAGCAGATCATTTTCTTTTCTGTCATAAAGACCTCTATAAATCAGTGGTGCTTATGGAAGCACTAGAGAACAAGGTCCCTGGATTTGTATCCCCTGTGTTTGCTATTAGGAAGCCATTACAGCCACATTTTCCTCCTTCAAACTAAAATGATCAAATCTAATACAGGCAAGATTAGAGAGATAAAGAGAGAATGGGCCGGAGGATGTGTTCAGCACAGTCCCCTATCTAAACAATATGTTCTAAACTCAATAAAACAGGGCTTTTTGCTGGTGACACCATTATCCATCTGTTTGGACAAAATTGCTGTATCATGGTATAAATCTGCGATACAAGTGACATATCCTCTAAAATAAAAGGGAACATTAACTGCTCTATCTTCTAGAGGCCACGGGACTCGCTGGCTATAAGCTCAGTCAAGTGTGATGGCAGTTATACTGTGTTTTACTAGACTGCAGACAATTATACTTTGGTCCTCTCCCCTAAGAAGACAAACTGCCAAGGCTTCAACTGAAATGATTTCAAATAGATTTTCCAAAATGTCTGTCGCCAGATTGCTTCCATACATTATTTCACTTAAATGGAGAAAAAAAAAGAGGGAGCAAATCCACAAATCAATCACAATGGCCCACTTTTCCAGATGGAAAGACAAGAGATTGGTGTGTGTGCTCGTGTGTTTTGTAGACCTGCAGACAGGGGCAGTTATGGGATGTGTACAGTCTTGTCTCTGTTACACGTCTCATAATAAAATATTTATTTCCAACTTGGAGTCCTTTGAACGTGAACTATTGCATGTTGAAGTGACTTGGAGGCTTTTGACAGTTCAATATTTAAGAGTCCATCCATCCATTATATTTACCCGCTTCTTCCTTTTCGGGTCGCGGGGGTTGCCGATGCCCATGTCCAGAAATCACTGTGCGAGAGGCGGGGGACACACTGGACAGGTCGCTAGTCCATCACAAGGCCACATAGAGACAACCATTCACTCTGTCACTCACACCTAGGAACAATCCGCCTTTTGGTCCGTGGAAAGGAAACAGAGAACCCGGAGAAAACCTGCACATGCATGGAGAGAACATGCAAACTCCACCCAACAGTGTTGTAGTCAAAACCACCTAACCTGACACCAAGTCAAGACCAAGACCATAGTGTACCAATACCGAGACAAGACCATGGCTGTTGGGGTCTGAGACCAAGTCGAGACCAAGACCGAGGGAGGGCAAAACCAAGTTGAGTCTAAGACCTCAAGTTTTGGAGCTCAATCTTTTCACAGATTATCTGTCTTATACTATACTGCCACAATAAAGTGACCGTTTTAACAAATATGTAAAAAACATATGCAACTTTAATAAAAAATATGTTTTTATAAAAGTTACATACTGTAACTTTAAGTTTGCTTTTGAATGAATGTACAGTATCTGCTTTTATAAATTTTCAGTTACATAAAGAAATCAGACATTCTGTGGTTTTTGCACAATAATTTTCATGTTATGTGACCCACTGACCCAAAACTCATGTTAAACTACTCTACTAGACCTGGCAGACGAGGCACCCACATTTATTTCTCGTTTTAAAGCATTTTCTAATTGTACATAATTTCTTTGTTCAAAAATCATGGTTTTCACTCAATAAGTTAGACAATTATTTAAAATGAGAAATAAATGATGGTGTCTTGTGTGTCAGGTCTATTAGAGTAGTTTAACATTAGTTTTGTGTCAGTGGGTCAAATGATGTAAAACGTATTAATTGTTGTTTCTATAGCGTGTTTAGTTCGTTAATTTGTTGACGGTCCCTAAACGAATCATGATGTCTTGGAGAAGGAGCAGACTGAGCACAGCTGACTGAAATCAGACTGTCTGCTTCGGATCGAATGAGAGGAACTCACCGCTGAAACCTCGGAGCTCGAATGTCCAACGTCCAATGTAAAACTAGCTTCACCGCAGTAGAGAATTGAGGCTCCAGCAATGTACAAACAGTTCAGAAACAATTTGAAATGAGAAAAAAAAGCTATTTAGCAGCAGCTTGTTCTGTATTTGCAGCTCGTTCTGTATTTGCAGCTTGTTCTGTATTTACAGCTCGTTCTGTATTTGCAGCTCGTTCTGTATTTGCAGCTCGTTCTGTATTTGCAGCTCGTTCTGTATTTGCAGCTCGTTCTGTATTTGCAGCTCGTTCTGTATTTGCAGCTCGTTCTGTATTTGCAGCTCGTTCTGTATTTGCAGCTCGTTCTGTATTTGCAGCTCGTTCTGTATTTGCAGCTCGTTCTGTATTTGCAGGTCGTCCGTTCTTTAGGAGCGCGTCCATTCTTTAGGAGCGCGTGCTATCTTTTGGAGCGCTGTTTTCTTTTTTGCGGCGTTTGCACCCCTCGGCCAAGGGTGTAGATTTCATCTCATTATTGGGGGGGACCTAGCCTGGCCCTCGCCTTCCTGCACAGCTCCGCTCAATTCTCATTTCCCTTCACTGCACAGTCTGGGACTTCTCCCATTAACAACAATCTCTCCGGTAGATTTTTGTTCGGACCAATCAGAGAACAGAAGGGGCGGAGTTTTTGGCGGAGTAGTCTTAATACTACTATTAATCAGTACAATAGTGACACTCATTACTCTTATAAAACATTTTAATAACCCACGCCCCCACCTGTCCCAGCGCAGCCAGCTCGCAGCCGCATGTTCTCATTCAAAGCGATGCAGGAGTCCTGCATCGAGGACTGTTGTATAAATGACACAAATGTATTAATTTCCCCTTCTTAATCCCTTATCTGGAGTTTTCTTTTGTTTTTTTGGCCAAAAGTCAAGTGTTCGCTCCCTCCTCCTCCTCCTCCTCTCCCTCCGCTGAACAAGGAAATGCCCCCACCTGTCCCAGCGCGCAGCCAGCTCGCAGCCGCATGTTCTCATTCAAAGCGATGCAGGACTGTTTTATATGTGACACAAATTTATTAATTTCCCCTTCTTAATCCCTTATCTGGAGTTTTCTTTTGTTTTTTTCCCAAAAGTCAAGTGTTCGCTCCCTCCTCCTCCTCCTCCTCTCCCTCCGCTGAACAAGGAAACGTCTCAGGTTGTCACGAGAGAATTAAAGTCAGGTTTTAAGTTGCTGCCCGAGTCCCATCAGATTTCCTGGTCTTCTGGTGTGTTGGACCAGCGCTCCATGGTTTTATTTTATTTTATTAGGACGTTTTATTATCATATAAACACAGAATATACAACGGAGCGAGAGAAAATTCAGCAGGAGGTGGAGCTGAAGTCAAGTTTAGCAGACCACAGGGGAGCAGCCATCAGTAGAGCCCACGCCTCCAGCAAGAATCGTTTGTCAATGGACAGGTCCCAGACCCTTGTCTGAAGCGAAGTGAAGGACAGGGTCTGGTTTTAACCAGGCTAGGGGGGACCATAAACACTGACATTTTTTAAGAGCAATTTTGGGGGGGTCGGCTGCATGCATATACTATGCAGAATAATCAGCAATAATATTGATTTAAATGGCATGTATTTAGTAGTCTTAATACTACTATTAATCAGTACAATAGTGACACTCATTACTCTTATAAAACATTTTAATGTGTTCAATCTTTGCCACTTGTCAAAATGACAAGTGGCAAAATGAGAATTTTGCAAAATAGGTCCCCTCTAAATATTGTTTAAATTTCTGTTTGGCTTGTATTCATAGATTGCTGTGGTCAGTGTCACTGATAATCTGGTACCACACCTTCCCAAAATCTTAAAGCTTAAAAAGAAAACAGTTTTCAAGGAGAAGAAATACTTTAATGCAGGGGTCACCAAACTTTTTGAGACTGAGAGCTACTTCAGTGGGACCAAGAGGCACAAAGGTCCACTTGTTCGTTCCAAACAAATTTGCATGGTTCAACTTTAATTATAGTATTAATAATAATACATTTACATACATGTGAATATATGACTGCCTGATCACATCTGATCTGGTCTGTATTATTAAAGACTCCACACAATGATTTAGCTTGGTAAATATGATCAATTATTATTGATAATTACCAGTAGTGATTAGAACTCTCAATCAAGAACTTGAGTCCTCAGTTTGAATAATTTTTTGGCTCTTCTGTGCAAATGTAAATTGTTCTTAGCTTTGACTGGGAGTGTGGATGGTTGTTTGTCTCTTTGTCTGTCTCTGTGATGGACTGGAGACGTGTCCTGGGTGTCTCTGGTGACCTGTCCTGGGTGTCCCTGCCTTCACACAAAAGCAGCTGAGATTGGTTCCAGTCCTAAACAAGGGGGCATAATGGATTACTTATTAACTGATATTTAAACATAAAACACTATTTCTTTTATGTTAAACTCAATCTGTAACATTTGAAATTCATTGTATTTTATAAATATTTTATTAACTGTTTTATAGAAATGAACACGTTTGTAACATTCATTCAAAATATGCGTTTTACTATTAACAAATCTGTAGCATTTTTAAGAACCTATTAAGAATAAAATCTTCCAGTTGCAGATACAAAATATCAATAATGTAATATAATAAACAGTGACTTTTTTTATTAATCATGTGACATAAGTATTGATCCTCAACATTTTTTATAATAATAATTTATTTATAAAGCCCTTTAAAACAACCACAGCTGCAACAAAGTGCTACACATATAAAATCATTTTAACTAATCATCACATCTTCTCTACTCTTTTTAAATTAATTATCTTTCACATATTTTATCATTACTTCTTTCAAGAGCTCCACACCTGAAAATATGATGAATGTGAATCCATCCTGCTCAAAGATGCGCTGACATTCTTCTGTCTGTTGCAGAGCCCACCAGGGAGCTAGTTAGCATTGAAGCTAGCATGTTAGCTGATGAAGTGTCGCTCCTCGTTGCGTTTTGCTGTTGCTATAGCCACTAATGAGACACAGACACACTTGTCTTTCAACACTGTAAAAGACCTTTTCCTCCCAGTAACTGTCACCAATGTTTTAAGTAGCTACTTACTGGAAGTTAATAGTTTGTGCAGCTCACTCCCACCCAGCGGCTCCGCAGAGCCTGTGACTCCAGTGCTGTTGTTGTTCCTTGTAAACATTGGACTAAACTATTTGCCAATAGAGAAGGGGGGGGGGGCAATTTTCCATTTTTTTCTTAGAATAATGGCGGATTTCTCTTTTTTTTGCCTTTTTATATTTATATTGTTTAAAGACACGGTTTCCTTTATTGAATTATTGTGGGGGACAGATCTATATTTCCCCAAGATTGGGGGGGGTCCGTACCCCCCCGACGGCCACCGTATGTTTCAGACTGATTATTGCTTGCAAATCTATTCTGACCCAAAGTGCAGCTGTGACTGATTCTGAATGAAGCTTTAGCCTACAGCAGACAGCCACTCACCTCTCTTCCAGGTACTGTGTACTGTGCAGAATATTTTAGTGGTATGCAGTACCGGACCATACCGGACCATACCGGCTTACTTTCACCCCTGGTTGCGACGTTATGTTCTCTTGTTTGTATTGTTCTGTTGGTACAGGACCATGTGTGAGTTAAAGGAGGTGGCCATGACAGCAGTAACAAAAACATGTACAGTATTTAGCAAGGAGTCACGTTGTCACTTGGATTTGAATCATACCATACCATACCATTTTATTTATAAAGCACTTTAAACAGGAACAAGTCCACACCAAAGTGCTGGACAAACAAACACGCAACAGGCAACACAGACAATGAAGTACAACACGAAAAACATAAAAACATTGCAGATCATAAATCAAACGATCCAATACAAATCAGCTGGCATTGAAAGCGATGGAGTAGTAGTGAGTTTTTAACCGGGATTTGAAAACCGAGAGGGAGGGGGCCTGTTTGATGAGCAGCGGTAACTCGTTCCAGAGTCTTGGGCCTGCTACAGAGAACGCCCTGTCACCCCTGCGCTTAAGGCGAGTTTCTGGAACTATTAAGAGTACCTGATCCTCTGACCTCAAAGCACGTGGAGGGACATATGGGTGTATCAGATCCGAGAGATAGGCGGGGGCGAGACTGTTCAGCGATTTGTAGACATACATGAGAATTTTGAATTGGATTCGAAGATGAACCGGTAGCCAGTGAAGGGAGGCCAAGACTGGTGTAATGTGCTCTCTTTTGCGTGTGCTGGTTAAAAATCGGGCAGCTGCGTTCTGAACCAGTTGTAATCGTGCAATGGTGGCTTGACTGACGCCAAACAGAAGTGAATTGCAGTAATCAAGCCTAGATGTAATGAATGCGTGAATCACTGTCTCCAGGTTGTTTTTGGATAATATGGGCTTCAGCTTAGACAGACGCCTCAGCTGGAAAAAACAGGATTTGACGATCATGTTTACATGACTGTTGAGTTTCATGGCAGGATCCATTATCACTCCCAGATTTGTGACTTTTTGTTTTTCGGACAGGGGTAGAGCAGACAGGTCAATGCAGTGGTTTGAGGTTGTGTCATTGGGAAGGAACAATATGGCTTCAGACTTCTTATCATTGAAGCTTAAGAAATTTAAAGCCATCCAGTCCCTGATGTCAGCCAGGCAGTCGAGCAGAGGTTGAATAGAGCCTGTACCATTTTGTCTTAGGGGGAAGTAAATTTGACAGTCATCAGCGTAGAAGTGGAAAGGTATATTGTGTTTCCGGAAAATAGCACCGAGTGGCAGCAGGTATAAGGAGAACAAGAGAGGACCCAGGATGGACCCCTGCGGAACCCCCCATTTAAGAGCCGCCACTGCAGAAGTAAAATCATTGATGGACACACAAAAAGACCTGTCAGAGAGGTAGGATCTGAACCAGTTTAGGGCTGATCCTGAGATGCCCACCCACTGCTCCAACCTAGCAATGAGGATCTCATGGTCGATGGTGTCGAAAGCGGATGTGAGGTCCAATAGGACAAGCAGCACAGAGTCACCAGTATCTGTGGATAGGAAGATGTCGTTAAAAACCTTCAGTAGGGCAGTCTCAGTGCTGTGGAGGGATTTGAAGCCAGACTGGAATAGCTCGGGGATAGCGTGATCCTCCAGGAAGCACTTTAGTTGGGACTCAACTATTTTCTCTAGAAGTTTAGAAACAAATGGGAGTCTGGAGACAGGCCTGAAATTGGATAATACTGACGGGTCGAGGTTTGGTTTTTTCAGGAGGGGTTGAACAGCAGCATGTTTTAATGATTTTGGCACCACACCCGAGGATAGACTGCTATTTACAATCGAGAGAATGGAGGGACCTAGAGTGTGAAAAACCTCCTTTAGAAGCCGAGGGGGGACCACATCGAAGGGGGAGCCAGATGGTTTCAGGCTGCACATGACCTGCTCTAGAGAGGACAGAGAGACTGGTTCAAAATGGTCACAAACAGCAACAGATTGAGGTGGGATGGATGGATCGTGAGTCAGTACGTTTTGCATCAAATAAAAGCAAAGATGTTAAATAAACTGGGTAATATTCTGTTAATTTAGTGATATTATCACAGTTGTGGTCTGGACTGGTCTTGAAATAAAATCCCAAGTCCTCAATGCCCGAGACCGAGACAAGACCGAGACCAAATGTGGTCGAGTCCGAGACAAGACCATCAAAAAGTGGTCTTGAAGACCAGTCTCAAGACCAAGACCGATCTTGAGTACTACAACACTACCACCCAGAAAGGCCCCCAGACGGAGATTCGAACCAGGGTAACATGCTTGCTGAGAGGGAGCAGCTCTACCAACTGTGCCACCGTGCTGCCCTATTTAAAGAGTCAATAATGTTTAGTCTTAGTTGATTGCAAGAAAAAAATCAAGTTAGTTTTTTGATTAATTTAAAACACTTTCCTAATAAAGTGGGAAAATTTAAGCCTGGTTTATATAGTCCATGAGATGTGTCAGAGTTATGTCTCGCTGACGAATGGAACAAAAATTGCATATTTTTCTACTCGCAGTCGCATCCCCTAATGACACCCTGTGTTGTGCTTTTGCCCCCAGTGAAAAGTGACATTTCTCATAGGTGTATGTGTAAGTGTGTTAAGCATTGTGTGTTTGGTCAGAACTTTATGGGCATATTTCTTTATGAAAAGTACGCTGATTTCTGAGAGCAGCATGTGCTGAGAAGTAGCTAGCCAAGCTGTTGGAAATTTTAGCCATCATTTCAACCGTTGTAGCAACAATGAGAAAGATGCTCCAATAAAACTTATAAAGATAGTCAAATAAGTTATGAAAGGAAATTGGACAATTTTTTTGCTTGAAGGAAACAGTGTGGGGACAGGCGACTTTACATGGCTGTACTGAGCAAGAGGGAGTGTGTCTCCTCCGGGCAGCGTAAAGACATGTTCCTGCACCGTCTGCCAGAAATGTTGGCAGTCTCTGACAAATTTATAAAACAGCATTTCTCCGCTGATCTTCCTCCAACTCCTCCATCATCAAATGAAAATAAACATCCACTCTGACAACTGAGCTGTTGCTGTTTGCACATGGCATGTGGTGCAGTGGGAAGACTTTATCAGGACTTCTCCGTAGCTGCTTCTCTTTGAGTATGAAGAGTTCATGCAAAAAAAGACAGATCAGTAATGTTTTTGTCTTAATGTCTTGTGAAGTATAACCAGACATTTGTCCTCTGCACTGTCTTAGGGTCAAACACATGTGAGTAGGGGAAGGTATGAATTCTTGAAGATGGGAGTCTTCTGAAGTCCATGGAGGTGAATATATTTTCCAGGACATATATAGGATCTTCTTAGGTTTACTTGTAATATTAGTGTTTCCATAGTCTGTGTCCTGCTTCTATGTCACCTGTTTGTAGATGACAATTTTCTCTTAAATAAGGTATGTTTAGATTTTGGTTTTCAGTTGGACACCTCAAATGATTGTTGTCTTTACCTGGCTATTATCTTCTCCTCAGCCCAGCATCTTATTTTAGAATTTTACCTTTTGTTCATGTAACATACTTTTTGACACAGGTTTTAGATTCTGTGCATCTGGTGTCTGCAGAGCCTTTTGTTTCTGCACAGTATCATATTTTCCGGAATAAAGGTCGCACCGTTATATAGATCGCTTTGTCCAATTATTGCCAAAAAAGTGGAAAAATCCATAAACGGGTCGCACCTTAATATAGATCGCACCTACGTCACAGCCGACGTAACGCGTCATCCACCGCTGACATGATGCGTCACAGCTGAGACAACCCGGAAATGTGGACCGAGTGTTTTAGCTCTGCTGCAAATGTCTGCCACAGGAGCGCACAGCAAGGCTTTAAGAAGATGAACACAGTAAAAACAATTATTTGTTAGCTAAAAATTATAGCTGACATTATAGCAAAAGTGTTTGAGCTTAACCGTTCCTTAATAAATTCACGAAATGGTCAAATCTGCTGGATTTAAATTGTTTCGCTTTGACGTTTTCCAAACGGTCGTGTGCACTGCGAACATAAATTTTAAATAAATCGAATGTTATCTCAAATGTCTCATACAGATCAGCAGTTTGTAAATGAAACCCAAATAATTGCATTCTGTAAGCTGAAAGAAAATCCACCGAGTGGTTTATGAGCTATTTGCTAAATTATACACGGAAATAAAACGATGCTAACGCGACACGTTGATGCCCATAAAACATCACATTTTATCTCAAATGTCTCATACAGGTCAACAGTTTGTAAATGAATACCAAATAATTACTTTCTGTAAGCTGAAAGAAAATCCACCGAGTGGTTTTTGAGCTATTATCTAAATAGTATCCGTTTACGGTAGCTAACCGCTAACAACGATGCTAAAAAATTTTTTTTTTTTTTAAATCTCAAACATCTCATAAAGCTAGTCACTTGTAAATGACCATACAGTGATTACTTTCTGTAAGTTTGATAAAAATCTATCCTGTGGTTCTTGACTTATCTTGCTAACAAACAGCTAACAAACACAGCTAACAACACAGCTAATAGCAGTTACCTCCAGAGCAGGAGGCCGGGCAGCGACAGAGTAATTCCGAACAGAGGAGGCTTTCTTTGGACACATGAGGTGGAAACGGTCAGTGGGTGTACCCTAGCGGCCGAAAGTGGTACTTCACCATTTTTTGCCAAAAAGAAAAACGGTCATATCTGAGCCAAAAATTGGTCTAAAAATATGGGAAAAAATCCATAAACAGGTCTCACCTCTCTATAGGTCGCAGGGCATGCAAATTGGGCAAAAAACTGTGACCTATATTCCGGAAAATACGGTAGTCAAGTGTGATGACAGGTTTTGAAATAAACCTTCAAAATTTGACATTTTGTAAGTTACTACAATAATAATAATAATAATGAATTTAATTTATAACACACTTTTCATTAATAAAAATCTCAAAGTTCTACAAAGTGCAACAAAAGCAAAAAGCAAATAAAACAAGTGATGAAATCAAGTCAATCAATCAATCAATCAATCACCTTTATTTTACCAGGTAGAGCCCGTTGAGATCGAGATCTCTTTTACAAGGGTGACCTGGTCAAGTGGTCAGCAGCACACGTCACATGGTAATTGACAATAAACATTTGCATTTATCAAAAAAGAAAATAAAGAAAACTACAATCACAGTAAATAGATGTTGACAGTTCAAAACCAACAGGATATGACAGATTTCTATATACCGGTACATTACCGTACTGTATATACAAAACAAGCAGACAGACATCGGTTGGGCAGATAAAGTTAAAAAATCAACAATGCCATGTAAGTTGCATAAGTAATGTTTAGAAACATCTGCAATAGTCAAGTTTGTGCTGGTGAAGATTCTCAGTCGTCCAGGACATGATAAATCAAAAAGGCGTTCAATACAAGATCAACTGGACTTTATTTGTAACAGAAAACGTTTCGACTCCCATCCGGGAGGCTTTCTCAATTCCATGAACAACTGTGAAAGTTTGGAGTTATAACAGAACCACGCACCATCATGTGTAAGTTTCAAGCTGAGGTAACACATACATGTAAATTGACAGATCACACCTCAACAGTAGGGGGTTCCCTTGAGGTCTCTGACAGAAGACACAACACTGTATGTAAATTGACAACAAACAACTCCCAACCAACAAACAGAGGCTTCTCAAAGAAATGTGTTAGTCTAATTTACAGACAAGACACCTCTGTTCCCATCCGGTGTAGAACGTTTCGGAATCAGTTCCAAAACTGAGTTATAAGTCTTGGAAAGCTGAAATCTCAGACCTCCTCCTCTGTTGAGAGAAGGTTTTTCTCTTAACATAAATAGCTTCCTTCACACCTCTCTCAAACCATCTGTGCTCTCGGTCCAAAATTTGCACATTCTGGTCCTCAAATGAGTGACCCTTGTCCGTGAGGTGGAGGTGAACAGCTGAGTTTTGTCCAGAGGAGGTTGCTCTCCTATGTTGAGACATTCTTTTGTGGATGAGCTGCTTCGTTTCTCCAATGTAACGGTCTGAGCAGACCTCACTGCACTGGACTGCGTAAACCACACCACTCTGTTTGTGTGTCAGGGTTTTGTCCTTAGGGTGGACCAGCCTCTGTCTGAGAGTCCTGCTGGGTTTGAAATGTACTGGGATGTTATGTTTGTTGAAAATCCTTCTGAAATTCTCTGAGACTCCAGCAACATAAGGAATGACAATGTTTTTCCGTCTGTTTGACTTTTTCTGTTCATTATTGTGTTTAGCAGATTTCCTTGCTGACTTGACAAAAGCCCAGTTGGGATATCCACATGTTTGCAGCGATTTGTTGATGTGTTTCTGTTCCTTTTCCTTCCCTTCTGTCCTTGTGGGGATGTGCTCTGCCCGATGCTGTAAGGTTCTGATGACAGAAAGTTTGTGCTCCAGTGGATGGTGAGAGTCAAACAGAAGATACTGGTCTGTGTGGGTTGGTTTTCTGTAAACTTGAATAGTCAAGTTTCTTGATGACATTATCTAATACAGTTGATATAAAGGAACCAGGAGAGATGAATGTTGATAGTCTCAGATCTTTCTGTAAGTTGTTCCAGGCTGAGAGGACGGCAAAGCTGAATGCTCTTTTTCCTAGTTCAGTTCTGACCGGAGGAACTGACAGGAGGACTAGATCGTTAGAGCGCAGGGAGTAATGACTGTGTGATGTTTGTATTAAGGAGGTGAGGTATGACGGGACTAGGTTTAGGAGGGTCTTGTAGATGAAGGATATCCAGTGAGTGTATCTGCGAGTGCTGAGAGATGACCAGCCAGATTTGACGTAAAGCTCACAGTGATGAGTGCGATAACTGGAGTCAGTAATGAACCGAAGGGCACCGTGGTAAATGGAGTCTAAGGACTGTAGGTATTTTGATGCAGCACTCATGTACAGCACATCACCATAATCTAGTATTGGCATGAATGTTGCAGCTACTAATGTTCTCCTGGCTTTGCATGAGAAGCAGGATTTGTTTCTGAAGAAGAAACCTAGCTAACCTAGTAAAATCAATAATATCAACTAAGATCAAAGACGAAATCATGTGGAGGCAGAATAGGCCTGCTTAAAAAATAAATAAATAAATAAAACAAGTGATAAAATCAAGTAAAATCAATAATAATATCAACCATGATCAAAGATAAAATCATGTGGAGGCAGAATAGGCTTGCTTAAAAAGAAAAGTCTTTAAGCTGTTTTTAAAGTCAACCAGTGACTGTGGAGCTCTCAGGTAGTCAGGGAGGGAGTTCCATAGGCGGGGGGCAGCCACACAGAATGCCCGGTCTCCCATGGTCCTTAATTTGGTTCATGGAATGTGAAGTAGATTACTGTTCTGTGATCGTAGAGACCGGGTGGATGAATATGGTGCAAGAATGTCCTTTAGATAGTCAGGTGAAGTTCTGTGTAAGCATTGGTGTGTAATGAGAGCAGTTTTGTACTGAATTCTGTAGGTGACAGGAAGCCAATGGAG
>JBBPBX010023175.1:26860-40756 GCA_038048925.1 Garcialebias charrua | reverse complement strand
AGTGTTAGAAAACGGCATTGATAACAAATTGATTTTAATTTAAATACTTTAATCCGTTAGTCATTATTACATTTAAAATTATAATTCGACTTCAAACAGAACCTATTGTCAAGACCAATTGTGGTGCGTGACTTTTTTAAACTCTAAATATTTTCTAAATAACGAAATATGAAGTTATTAGTGGAGAAATTCCGTCTGGATGACAGCAGACTGACGCTCCTAAAATATACGACAGGTCCGGACCACTCGTAAATTTTGTTCGTATCTGAAAAAAATCGTAGGATACGAAAACATTGTTGAATGCCACAAATGATCCTAAATCACTCGTACGCACAGTTTAAGAACAAATCTGTGCGTACGAACGGTTCGTGCATGAGGGCCATTGATGCTGGAGCACAGGATGCTCTCCACTGCACACCTGTAGAAGGAGGTGAGGACTGGGCTGCTCAGACCAGCTCGTCTCAGCCGTCTGAGGAAGTAGAGTCTCTGATGACCTTTCTTGATCAGGCTGGTGGTGTTGTTGCTCCAGCTGAGGTTATCATTCATGTGTACACCCAAGTACTTGTAGCTGGAGACCACTTCCACTGCAGATCCACTTATGTTCAGTGGGGTGTTTGTTCCTTCTGAAGTCCACAATCATCTCCTTTGTCTTCTTCACATTCATGTGAAGGTTATTCTCTTTGCACCAGCTCTCCAGATGTTCCACCTCCTGTCTGTAGCTGGACTCATCATTGTTTGTGATGCATCCCACCACCGCTGTATCATCTGCAAACTTAACAATATGACAGCCTGGATGTGTGGCTGTACAATCATATGTGAGCAGAGTGAACAGAAGAGGGCTCAGCACACATCCTTGAGGAGAGCCAGTGCTGAGGGTTATGGTGGAGGAGGAGAAGTTGTGGATCTTCACGGACTGTGGTCTGTTTGTTAAGAAGTCTAATGGTACGTCCACACCTAGCAGCGTTTCAACTTCCAAAAAGCCTGTCACGCACGCAAGTGGACGCACTGGACCCACAGTGGTGTCCAGACCAGAACGCGAAACTGCGGCGGTGTGGCGGCGGGGTGTGTGGGAGGAGCTTACCGGTATACCGAGTTCCTCACTGCACTCCGCCAGGCAAGGAGCTTTTTATTTCTGTCTCTGTAGAGCAGACTTGACTGGTCGTGAAGGACTTGTCGCGAACACACAGCTACAATGAGTTTCTCTTCCATAGTTCACGACTTTGCGGGTTTTTTCTGTGTCCCACAAACAATACGTCACATAGTTGCGCAATACCCGTCCCCTCGTTTCCGCGTCACATAGGGACTCTCCCCCTCTCTTCTCCCCCCGACTCTCCCTGATCAACCAATCAGGGAGAGTTGAACGGCGAAATCTTCAGCATGTTGGAGGCGTGCTTTGGAGGCTGACGCGGGTTCACGTGCACGGAAAAACGCTTTCCAGCACGCTCAACATGCACGTGACGCCCGACGCCAAGACGCGCATGGAGGCGCGTCCCCCATTGACTTTGCATGTAAACTGGACGCTCCTGCAGTTGAAACGCTGTTAGGTGTGGACGTACCATCAGACTCAGTTACAAATGGAGGGGCTTAGTCCAAGTGTGGATAGTTTGTCCATCAGAGTTTGGGGGATCATGGTGTTGAAGGCAGAGGTGAAGTCCACAAAGAGCAGACGGATGTATGAGTCCTTCTGATCCATGATATTTACATCCATGATACAGTATTTACATCCATGATATTTACTGTACGCAGAAAGTTTTTTTTACTTTTATTTGAATATGTACTGGTAACTTAAAAAAAATACTGTACTTGACTGACTGCTTTTAAAATTTTGACTTCTGCTCAGTGGAGCCCACATGACTCACGAGGAGAGGGGGAACCTCCTGTCCCGTTCTCTCCTTTGCTCTTCATTTTATTTGTTTAGATGTGAGCTTAAAATGAGATATTTAAACATGTATTGACACAGAAAGATTTTTAAAACTTTTATTTAAATATGTATCTGTAACATACAGAAATATGCTTTGTAGAGTACGCAGTAAATGTTTTTTTCTGAACAATGCCTTAACGTGGCTGGTAAAAGAAAAAGGACTGGTAGTCAAACAGAAGTCACTCATTGTTATGTTCATCTTCCTCCTGTGCACTAAAATCATTAAAGTTGTCCTTCAGTGTTAGAATTCAACAGGCTCAGAAAAACGTCATCACACACGTCCGGTACCTGTCCGGTGATTTTATTGGTCAGATTAATTTTTTTACATTTATTTACCGTAAACAGGTAGCCTCGTTAACGCACGTCTTTCTTTGGGGATGGGTCCACGTGACTTGTGAACATTTTTCTTTTATCGTAATTATTAGAATAAAAATACATCAATTAGCCATGACTGTGTATAAGACGCAGTGTGCAAACCGTGTAAAAACAAAAAGTAGCAGCTTATACACCGGCAATTACGGTAATTTTATTTTTAGACGACACAAATGAATAATCTTGAATAATTGAAAATTAAAAAGTTTCTCTTGAATCATTGTGTTTGACAGCAACCGCCATCGACGCACAGAGCAAGAGGAGGATGAAGAGCTTCTTAACGAGAGCACAAAGACCACCACCGTGTGCACTCGCTTTGACGACTCTCCTTCATGTGAGTTACAAACTGTTTTTATGTTAAGGCGAAGGGCATTTTGAGCCTATGTTTTTATGAAATAAACTGAACGAGTAGCGCCTGATGTTTTTCGTTTTCTTTTCTCTAGATGTAAAATCGGGAAAGATGAGGGACTATCAGGTTCGTGGTCTGAACTGGCTCATTTCTTTGTATGAGAATGGAATCAATGGCATCCTCGCAGATGAGATGGTCAGTATTTTTTCGCCGTCATAATTGTTGACGTCTTATGTTTAAGAGCGTGGGGGATTTTCCAGTTTTGTCATTTCTCTCAACACCCTATGTCACCTTGTTCTCAGGGACTGGGAAAAACCCTTCAGACGATTGCCTTGCTGGGTTACATGAAACACTACAGAAATATCCCTGGCCCACACATGGTGCTTGTTCCCAAGTCCACCCTCTACAACTGGATGAACGAATTCAAGCGATGGGTTCCCTCACTGCGTGCAGTGTGTCTGATTGGAGACAGAGATCAGAGGGTAAGCTGGCTCAAAATATAGTATCTGAAAAGACAAACATGAATTTAGTTATTTGTAATTTTATACCAAAACCGTTTACTCTGCTAGCTTGATACATGTTAGAAAAAGTGTGTTTGCCAATAGATTTTACCAGCGTCACTGCATGGAAACTGTACTTGGGAATGAAATTTGACTTTGGCTGGCAAAATGAGTCGCAATGAGAATATTGTAATTTTCACATTTTTCATTTCAAAACCTTGATATGCAAATGTTGCAATTTATTTCCTGGCCTTGCAACAGCCTAGTTTTGTTTACAAGAGCACCAGTTTGAAACCTCTGGAGTGATGTCAGTGGGAATTCTAGCCCTATCTTTACTAAAGGGAATGTCCATGCTTCACAATGAGGCCAAATATTATACAAAGGAATTTCCCGGCGCTACAGCAGCCAGCAGAGAAAAACGATCAATTTCAAAGAATGTTAAATTATCCAAATTAAAAGGTTTATTTCTGCATACCCTATTTTTCAGCCTTTTTTTTTTTTTGCATAGTTTACATGCCCTGCGACATATTTATGGACCCCACCCCGTATTCAAAACCAATTTTTGGCTGAGATATGACTGTTTTCATTTATTCATTCTGACTGTTCTGCTCGCTGCTTGGAGCAAGTCAAACCAGCTGCACCGCCCCCATGACATGCAGCTAATTTGACCATTAAAGTGCATTTATTAAGTAAAATTTCCACTGAGACACAGCTTTACTGTAACTTCAAGCAAACAAATACAGGTAGTCCCCGACTTATGAGTGAGTTCCGTACCTACGGGCCGTTCATAAGTCGAAGATTCGTAAGTAGGATCACATAAAAATTATTACTATTTTTTAAATAAATAAATACATGTACAGTACTGTACAGTCACCAAGCACTTAGCCTATCCTAACACAGTTTTTAAAGATGGAGTGAGTTGAATTGTCTCCCTTTCACATAAAGGGAGCTAGCTCCCTTTATGTGAATGGAGCCTGCTAGGGAGGAGGGAGACAATTCAACTCACTCCTTCATCTTTAAAAACTGTGTTAGGATAGGCTAAGTGCTTGGTGACTGTACAGTACTGTACATTGATTTATTTATAAAAAACAAAATATATAAAAAAATTTAATAATGAGATGCATTCGTAAGTCCGAAACGCCGTGTCGGGGGTGTCGTAAGTCGAGGACTACCTGTAAATGTTTTTAGGTCCTTTTCTTGTTAAATTTCGAAGAAATGCGGAGCTCGTCCCTTTGCCGCTTCCGCAAATCGGGTTTTGAAATACAGATGATTTGACGGTCAAAGTTTATTTATTTAGCAAAAGTTAGACTGAGACACCCCTTTACTATAATGTCAAGCAAACAAATAATTGTTTTTAAGCGTTAATCTTGTTAAATTCTTATTAAAGTCCTGTGCACGCTCCCGCGGCCGCCATTTGGCAACCCATCGATTTTTGGCACAGCACCGGCCCACATTTCCGGGTTGTCAACGGTGATGTGTAATAGATGCGACTTATACGGTGAAGCAATGTATTTATGGATTTTTCCACTTTTTTAGACCTACGGTATTTGGATGCGACTTATAGGGCGGTGAATTTATTTCAGACCTGTTAGAAATCTTTGGTTCAAACGAAGATTATATGATATTTTAGTTAAATGGATTGAGTCTATAGATTCATTTTTACACAAATCTCAGTTATGGCAAAAATATTTCCTTATTTTTCATTTATTTATATTTTTTGTGGGCACTACAGCCTGAGCTCATTCTGACTTGTTTTGCCAGCACAGGTCACAACTAAATTCAGTTTTTCTGATTTTAAACACAAATGCAGACTGCCCTGATCAGAGACGTCTTGCTGCCAGGAGAGTGGGACGTCTGCGTCACGTCCTACGAAATGCTCATTATTGAAAAAGCCGTGTTCAAAAAGTTCAACTGGAGATACCTGGTGATCGATGAAGCTCACAGGATCAAGAACGAAAAGTCAAAGGTCAGACAGCTGCAGAGATGAAACGGTATAAACTTTTACACGCATCACTGCAGAATCTTCTAATACGGATGTCTTTTCCTGGGCGTAGCTTTCAGAAATCGTGCGCGAGTTTAAAACGACCAATCGTCTGCTTCTGACCGGAACACCCCTTCAGAACAACCTGCATGAGCTCTGGGCTCTGCTCAACTTCCTGCTGCCTGACGTCTTCAATTCAGCTGAGGTGGTGACTTCTCTCCAAGCTCTTTTATTTGTTGTGTTTGGGCAGTGTGTTCAATATATAATCCTTTCTGTTTGTCTTTTAGGATTTTGATTCATGGTTTGATACAAACAACTGCTTAGGCGATCAGAAGTTGGTTGAACGTCTTCACACCGTACGTTATGGAGCTTCTTTATTGGAATCTTTTTTTTAAACCAAAATTTTTTTATGTTTAATATTCATTCGAATACCTTCTTGTTGTTGCATAGGTGCTGCGCCCCTTCCTGCTCCGTCGTATCAAAGCAGACGTGGAGAAGACTCTGTTGCCCAAAAAAGAGATCAAGATATATGTGGGTCTAAGTAAGATGCAGCGCGAGTGGTGAGCGTCCTTCCTGACACTTTAAAACTTTTTGACCTCATAACACAAACCTGTATCGCCTATTTCTTTAAACTTTTCATGCATGGAGAAACAAACACACTAAACCTTTAAAATAAAACAAAACGCCATGTTTTTCATAAGAATAAGCAGATTTATTTAAAATGTATTTAAATGCTGGGAAATTGAGACAACTTTAAAGAGCGGCTCACCCCACTGTGAAACGGTAGCTCCGCCCCAAGACAAAATTAAAAAAATGCAACAAAGTGGGAGTGTCAACAGACACCGCCTAAAGGAGGGGGAGGCGGGTGGGGGTTGAACGAGGAGGTGTGGCCAGGACGAGAGACCGTTATTGTTTCTGAATGTTAAAATTACATTAGTAATAAACAACAAGCAACAACAAAGAATAATGATGTACTCACCCGATCTATCCGAAACAAAAGGCGTTAAAAAAAGAAAATACAGGTAGTCCCCGACTTACGAGCGCTCTTACTTAACGAGGTTCCGGACTTACGAGCTGGCGAATTTTTGGACAAAACGCAAAAAATACCGAGTTTTTCTGTGTTTTTTCACCACAGTTCGTTAGCTAAACATGTGGACACACGTTTCCGATCATTTTTATGCACTCATAAGCAGTTTTTCGATGAAAAACGAGTGTTCGTAGTCGCGCTAGCAAAACCGTTCCAACTTACGAGCGAAAATCCGGACTTACGAGAACATGTGCTTCGTGTTCCAACTTACGAATTTTTGTCTTACGAGCACCTCGTTGTAACGGAACTCGCTCGTAAGTCGGGGACTACCTGTAATAGAAGATATGCCGTGACCGGGGATCGAACCTGGGTCTGTCGGATCCCAAACCTGCTCCTACACCACTGCCCTATCGTGGCATTTATGCGTTACTCGTCCATCGCAATATAAGAAAACAAATACAACCAAATAGTTTCGATGTAGTGAAAAGTATTCCTAAAATAAATAAGTTCAAATATACAAATAACTATTGCCATTCCGAAAACTATAATATGCTTTGTTGCAGTACTTTTCCGGAGTGCAATGTACCACTTCCATATAAGGTATGAACTGCAGCGAGGACCTTCTCATCTCTGCAGGGGATTGGCTCTGCTTGAACCACTTTCTTGACGACAGAGTGAGAAAACACGTCACAGTGCGAATCGTAGACCAATCAGAAAATTAAGGTGTAATTCTCTAGTTCAACCCATAGGACTACCGTAAACACGTTTTTAGACCAAATATTGCCGATTTAAACAAATACGCACAAATGTATGAAAATTAACACAGACATAGTGCTATAAAACATTTTAAACACATTCTAGGGAGTTTATCAGCTAAAAAAAGTTAATTTCAGGGTGAGTTACACTTTAAAGTTTCTAATAAAACACGGAGGCTCTGAATGAGCTCTAAGCTGTTTTCTTTTTGTAACGAACAGCTTTGTATAATTTGGTCTGAACAATAACGTTGTCAAACCCCATCAGGTACACAAAGATCCTCATGAAGGACATCGACATCCTGAACTCTGCGGGTAAAATGGACAAGATGCGTCTGCTGAACGTTCTCATGCAGCTCAGGAAATGCTGCAACCACCCATATCTTTTTGATGGGGCCGAGCCAGGCCCCCCTTACACCACCGACCTGCACCTGGCGGTGAACAGTGGAAAGATGGTAGTGCTGGACAAGTTGCTGCCGAAAATGAAGGAGCAGGGTATGAAGACCGTCTCTGAAAACTGTAACATTTTAGTTCATAGTATTGTGGTAGTGCTGTAAACTAGCATCCTGATGCATGCTCAGTGATCCAGGTAGATAAATCTAACAAGGTTAAGTCAGGTCCTCGATGGATTCACCGCTTTAGACTGTAAAATAGCATTTTTGTGTACAAATCCATCCATCGTCCATTATCTGTACCTGCTTCTACTTTTTTGGGTCACGGGGTTCACTGGTGCCCATATCCAGCAGTCACTGTGCGAGAGGTGGTGGACACCCTGGACAGGTGTCCAGTCCAATAGAGACAAACAACCATTCACTGTCACTCACACCTAGAGACAATTTAGAGTTACCAGTCAGTCTAACATGCATGAGGCTGAGATGGGGTAGAGGCAGGGCATCCCAGAACGTCGTCGTTCGACTCGCAGCCATTTTCACATGTCGTGGTGTCTGAGCAAAACGCCCAATCACTAACTGCTCCCGGGGCGCTTACAGAGCTGCCCACCGCTCCACCTGCGTGTACCTCAGGTGTGATGGGTTAAATGCAGAGAACGAATGTCATCATTGTATAGAAACATACAATGACGACAACACTTATACTTGTGCATGTTTTTGATCTGTGGGAGAAAACCCACGCATGCACGGAGAGAAAATGCAAACTCCACCCAGAAAGGCCCCCTGACCAAGATTTGAATCGGCGACCTTCTCGCCGAGAGGCAGCAGCTCTACCAGTTGTACCACCGCACTGCCGTAAACAAACCCAATGAGCTAAAAAATAGAAAGAATTAGATTTACGTCAGGATTATTTGCATTGCTCAACACATACTTCAGATACATTCACGGATCACTTTTATGTATTTATTTATTTTTCCATTTTTGTTACATTTTTTTAGGGTCCCGTGTGCTCATCTTCAGTCAGATGACCAGGGTGCTGGACATCTTGGAGGACTATTGCATGTGGAAGAACTACGAGTACTGTCGCCTGGACGGTCAGACGCCACATGAAGAAAGACAGGTATAGAGTCTGTCATGCCTTTAACGACTTTCACTTCTGCAACAGTTCATTCTACAAGAAATTCAGCACTTAGCATTCACTCTATTTTCTGTGGAGCTGCAATTTCTACACACTTCTTATGAATTATATCTCTTATTCTTTTTACAACCAGATCTCCATCAACGCATACAACGAACCAGACAGCTCTAAGTTCATCTTCATGTTGAGCACCAGGGCTGGTGGTTTGGGCATCAACCTGGCTACAGCTGATGTTGTCATCCTCTACGACTCTGACTGGAACCCTCAGGTCGACCTGCAGGCTATGGTGAGTGAGCTCTCAGGCTCGACTGTCATTAAGAAGGTGGGAAGTCCGTGGTTGTGTTGAGGAAATGTATGTGTGACAGTTAATAGATATTTATTGTTTGCATGACAGGACCGAGCTCACAGGATTGGTCAGCAGAAGCAGGTGCGTGTTTACCGTTTCATCACCGATAACACTGTGGAGGAGAGGATTGTGGAGAGGGCCGAGATGAAGCTACGCCTGGACTCTATTGTCATCCAGCAAGGTCATTGTCACCTTCAAATCCTATAATTTAAGATGTTTAACAGCCCACTACACACTGCCGTGATCAAATATGTTTTTATTTCCATAATTTTCATGGATTCAAAGCAGTAAATTAAGTAGAAAGTGTCATCGTTGTTAAACATTTGAAGCCAGAATCCACACAGCGGTAAAAAATGAAAACGTTTGTTTGCTAATAAAACTAAAGTAGCACGATTTTGAGTCATCGGTCGTCTTTTTATTAAACAGGAAGACTTGTCGATCCAAGTGCAAACAAACTCGGCAAAGACGAGATGCTCTCCATCATCCGCCACGGTGCGACCCACGTGTTCGCTTCCAAGGAGAGCGAGATCACCGACGACGACATCGACGCAATTCTGGAGCGCGGTGAGAGGAAGGTGAGTCCGTAAGAGTCATTTATTCAAAAAGGTTTTCGAGTTCTATATCCAAACGTCAAATTTTCTCCTTGTTTAATGCTAGACTATGGAGATGAAGGAAAAGCTGTCGTCTCTGGGTGAGAGCTCTCTGAGAAACTTCACGATGGACACAGAGAACACCAGCGTGTACACGTTTGAAGGAGAGGACTACAGAGAGAAGAAGAAGGTGAAACTTCCTCCCAATTGCTGTTTGATCGGTCAGAGTCAGAATAAACTTTATTATCATTGTACCGACACACAGTGAGATAAAGTTCATACAGTCGTCCCAAAGATGGGCGGAGTTCACGTTGCAGCTGCTACAGGAGCGTGCGTGGCCTCTTATTCTTTGTCAAAATACTTTTTAGATAGAAAAGGGTAAAAGGTCATGAGGGTGGATAGTGATATTACAAAAAACATTTCTTCACATCTTGTCCTATCAGGACATTTATAAACACATTACATTTAACGGCAAGACGGTGAGATTTGTCCATGAAGCACTTCCAGATAGGCCATAGTCCTGATAAGATGTTGGTCAGCTGGCAGTTCTGATAAGCCTCCACAGAAGTTCCCGGGGGGGGGGCTGTTGCGGTAGACAAAGCTTTTTCCTTAATTTACTCATGTCCCAGGAGAAATTTGACAGTTGTCCTGCTTTCAAGGCCCAAATGGGGGAGTCGGATTCACATAAGCCACAATTGTTGATTTTCTGCAGGCAGACCGTTTTTTTCTTGTCAGCCTTGAGACCTGCTGGAACGTTCAAGATCCAAAATGGCCAGATCTGTGGGTATTCGACTGGTTCGTGCTATGAGCCTCATTCAAGGTCGTCCCCAACAGGCTGCCGAGTCCCATAAGCCGCAGGTGGCCTGCGATTCTAACAAATTGCTTCCATCTTACAGTTTAGCTTGTAAATCAGCTGATTTTGAGTACTCGTAGCATGAACCAAATGGCCGAAACTGCTGCTGCTGTCTTCTTTAATAGTCGATAACATAGGAACCCGCCGATGCCAAAAAGCAGAAACCCTGCTATCATGAATCCCATTTGGCGAGCTTCCCAAACATAGTTAAATCTTTCTGGTTGTTCTCCTCCTCAGGTCATTACCAACTGGATCGAGCCTCCGAAAAGAGAAAGGAAAGCCAATTATGCCGTGGACGCGTATTTCAGAGAAGCTCTGCGAGTCAGTGAGCCTAAAGCACCCAAGGTAGGCTTCTTCACCCGCCACACACACAATACACAGCAGATAATATAACTACTAAGCTTCACGGTGTCTTTGACAGGCGCCTCGACCCCCCAAGCAGCCAAATGTCCAAGACTTCCAGTTCTTCCCGCCACGTCTTTTTGAGCTTCTGGAAAAAGAGATTCTGTACTACAGAAAGACAATAGGATACAAGGTACGTAAAACGACAAGCATTTAGGTCGTGCTAACATCTTTGAAGGTGTGTCGAAGCTGATCTGTCTGCATCTGCTCAGGTTCCCCGTAACCCAGAAATCCCCAACTCAGCTCAGTTCCAGAAGGAGGAGCAGGCCAAGATTGATGAGGCTGAAGCTCTCACAGAGGAGGAACTGGAGGAGAAGGAGAACCTTCTGCAACAGGTATCAGGATTCATGCTGTGTGTAAAATTCATATGCTTGGAAATAATTCGAGTGTATTTTCGTTCGTTATTGACAGTTTTATTACTCATTGCAGGGATTTACTATTTGGAGCAAACGCGACTTCAACCAGTTCATTAAAGCCAATGAGAAATGGGGAAGAGACGATATCGAGAACATTGCCAGAGAGGTTGAGGGGAAAACACCCGAGGAAGTCATGGAGTATTCTGGTAATCAGAATACACACATCTGTGCAACAGAAGAGCTTGGACTTAGCTGAACTAATTCTGCGGCTTTGTTTATTTTTAGCTGTGTTCTGGGAGCGCTGCAACGAGTTGCAGGATATCGAAAAGATCATGGCCCAGATAGAAAGGGGGGAAGCCAGGATTCAGAGACGAATCAGCATCAAGAAAGCGCTGGACTCAAAGGTAGCTAGCAGCAGTTTGGCTTCCTAGCTGCACGTCACTGAGCACTGCTGGTGCTACAATTCATTGTGTTGTTTTTCTTACCCCTGATTACAGATCGGTCGCTACAAGGCTCCCTTCCATCAGCTCCGGATCTCTTATGGCACCAACAAAGGCAAGAACTATACCGAGGAGGAGGACCGTTTCCTCATCTGTATGCTTCACAAGCTGGGCTTTGACAAGGAGAGCGTGTACGACGAGCTTCGCCAGTGCATTCGCAACTCCCCTCAGTTCCGCTTCGACTGGTTCCTCAAATCCAGGACTGCTATGGTACGTTCTGTCTCCCTGGCACCATTTCTCTCTCCTTCCTGTTCCTCTCAACCAGCCGGTCAACGCAGATGGCCGCTTGTCCTGAGCCTGGTTCTGCTGGAGGTTTCTTCCTTTTAAAAGGGAGTTTTTCCTTTCCACTGTTGCCACTGTGCTTGCTCGGGATGGGAGACTGTGATGAAGTGAAGACTCAACGAGTTTGCTGCTTCCTTATATAGAGAACTGTACTAATTAACTTTTCAATGTTTGTGAATGTTCCTGTAAAGTGCCCTGAGACAGCTTTGTTGACAATTAGTGCTACTGTATACTGTATATATATATATGTATATATATATATATATATATATATATATATATATATACCGTATTTTCCGGAATATAGGTCGCAGCTTTTTATCATTTTTGCATGCCCTGCGACCTATATTCAGGTGCGACCTATTTATGGCTTTTTATAAAATAAGCTGATTTGTAATCATTTATTAACAAAAATTAAACTGAGACACACTCTTACAATAATGTCAGCTAACAAATATATTTTTTAGGTGTTTATCCTGCTAAAATTATTCATTTATTAAAGAAAAGTTCAGCTCAGACACATATTTGCTATAATTTTTATCAAACAATTAATTGTTTTTAAGTGTTAATCTTCTTAAAAGCCTTGCTGTGCGCTCCTGTGGAAGAGACATTTGCAGCAGAGCTAAACACGGTCCACATTTTGACGTAGGTGCGACCTATATTCAGGTGCAACCTATATATGGATTTTTCCAATTCTTTGGCAATAATTGGACAATGCGACCTATATTCAGGTGTGACCTATATTCCAGAAAATACGGTAAACTGAATTGAATTGAATTTCTCCTTTTTTTGTGGACCTGCTGTTTCTTTATTTCAATGAAACTTTATTTTGTTTTAAAGCAATTCTCTTTTGAACGTACAGGAGCTGCAGAGGCGATGCAACACTCTGATCACGCTGATCGAGAGAGAGAACATGGAGCTGGAGGAAAGAGAGAAGGCTGAGAAGAAGAAAAGAGGAGGACCAAAATCTAGCTCAGTAAGTCAGCAGTCATTCTCACATTAAGGGATGCACAACAGACTAGATGGTTTTAATGATGTGCCAGTGCAGTATTTCAGTTCAAAGTGATTTTATTTACACAACTCTTTTCTAGGCACAGAAACGTAAACCAGAGGGAACCCCCGATGGCCGAGGAGGACGCAGGAAAAAGCTGAAATTGTGAAGCTGCTCACAAACTGAAGTATCAGCGTTTGACACCGGCAGCCAGCTCCGGTGTCTTTAGTCCTAGCATCTGTGTGCAGGCTGTAAAAAATCCTTGACGGACTGATCTGGTTGTGTTAGGTTTTAGGACAGTGCTCCTTTGTGAGCCTGCCTTGTTGTCACTTACCTAAACACTGCAGCTGTGCTGTTTTTTCTTCCATTTGTACTAGTTGTTAACTAAAAGAATTTACTATGTAGTATTTATGCCTGCTGGTTGCACTGCATTCCATTGTTCAACAAGTACCCTTTTTATTTTTAAGAAAAAAAAAACTGCTCTTTTGTCCTATTAAGCGTCACAAATAAATATTTCCTTTTTTATACATAAAATGTACTGTCTGGTCAAAAAGCCACTCATTCAAAAACAACATTTATATTTGGTAGTTTCAAGTGTAGCTGCATCCAAACTTTTGAAATTGTCACAAACATTTTTCTTGAAAAGCAAATCAGACTTTTTTTCTTCCACTTTTCACCAGGATGAATAACTGTTTTTGTCACTGCCCTGTTTTAATATGTACACATATAACAGAATCATATTTCAGACACATTTATCCCACGGATCTACCAAAAAAAAAAAAGCATTCTCAAAAGACTAAACTACCGTAACACAATCCCCTCCAAACACTAATGTGGTAATAGTAAACAGGTAATGTGGGTTTTTAAAAACAGAAAAATAAATATTCATCACATCGTCATCCCTTTAGGGTTAATTCCATCTGACTCCATAAAAACAATGAATTACAGCAATAAAAAAATTGATATTTTCAAAGTATGAAACTAAAATTTACATTTCGCTCATGAATCGGTGGCATGCATATGCCAGATGAAATGCAATTAGACAAAACATTTTTGAGTAGTTCTGTCAGCTATTATACATGTGCTGGTCATAAAGTTGGAAAATCGTGAAAAAGTTGATTTTTATTTCAGTAATTCCATTCAAAAA
>JBBPBX010023175.1:15564-26597 GCA_038048925.1 Garcialebias charrua | reverse complement strand
TAGTCACAGAATAGTCTCAATTAAAAAAAATCATTATTACAGCCTCATATAAAATCTGTGATGGTGATATCGGAACTGGATCGTTATCGGCCGATACCCAGAGTTAAGTATCGGTTCGGAAGTAAGAAATGTGGATCGGTGCATCCCTACTCATAATGTCACGGGCCATGAAGACTTTGTAGATTGTTGCTAATCAGAAATGTTTCTTAGATTTTTCACTGTGAGCGTCTCGTACATGGCTCAGTCACACACACCACCTCATGCACCTCGAATGACTAAGGCTTTGTAAATTCTATGTTTCTATTTTATCCATCGGTTGCGTCGTGAAAAGACAACTCTCCATATATGACCACCCTGTTGTGACCTACAGGTGCCGGGCCCCATGCTGAAGCAGGTGCCCTCTCCTGGTGGCAACGTGGGAGGAGTAGGAGGTGTTGGAAGTGTCGGAGGAGTCGGTGGAGGAATGTTCCCGCCTCAGATTTCCCCGCAACAGCTTGCAATGCTCAGCAACATTAACCCCCACATGCAGCAGTTCCATCTGGTATGTGCTAAAATATGACGGCGCTCTCTGATCGACTGATTCATCACGCAAAGCTTTGTGTAATTTATTTCTAAACATTTGTGCTCATCAACCCACAGGCTTGTCAGCTTCTGCTACAACAACAGCAGCAGCAGCAACAGCAGCAGCAGCTTCTGCAGAACCAGAGGAAGTTCCCTCAACCTCCGCCTCTCCGGCAGCAGACCGACCCACAGCAGGTGAGTATTTTTATTATATTACACCCTAATACTGTTGTTTTCGTTGAGGCTGATGCGATTAAAGTAACTCTATTACCAAGAATACAAATAAAATCCTCCAGGCAAAAATACTTTATTAAATGCTTATTTTAATCTGCGTGGCTCCATATGTCTGGGTGGTTACTGTTTCACACGGGTCATTATTATTGGCGGACAACATGCAGATGCTCTTATGTACAGTGGAGGAACAAGGAAACTAGTCAAAGACCAGTTTGGTGGCAAACGGATGGAAAGTGTAAATGCTTTCTAATAAAACTAAATTAGCTTTTCACTTAGAAAAACAACTCTTTTTGACATGTGCTCCTAAGTGAAATGATATTTCCAGCAAGCACAATCAGTCTTTACAATGAGACAAATAAGTAAGTGCAGCATCCTGGATAATCTTTATAAACTGGCATTCAAGTAAAAAAAAAAAAAAGTTGACTAGAGAGTAGTGCTGGACAATAATTCAATAACGATAAATATCGCGATATACTTTTATTCAATAACGATGATATGAAGTTTAAGCATATTTTCGATATTTCGATAGGATTTTACAACGTTTCACTGACGTTTTTCTGTTTCTGTTCGGGTTGGAGCGGCTGCTTCAACAACCCGCCCGGACAGAAAAAGCTGTGACACAAAACGTGCGTGGTGACGTCGTTGTTACGCAGCGCTCACTCCAGCAGCAGGCGTTAGCGGTAGCAGGCTAAAAGCTAAGCTAGTCTCCAAAGCGCGTTGTTTTCGCTTCAAAACGAGTCAAACGAGTGCTCATGACCGTCAGAATGTGACTGAACAAAGTTTCACAAGCGAAGAGAAAGAGACGACATCACTGATGAGAGGAAAGACTAATTCGTCGGTGTGGACGTAGTTCGGTTTTGTTAAACTGCAGGTCTCATCTGCAGCGAGTCTTACTCGGTTTCTTTATTTTGCAAAACGTGACGGAGTCGTTCTAACTAGCGGTGGAAACATCTAACTTGTTTAATCTGAAGAGTTTCCACTCGATAGAATATGATGAGAGTCAGAAGATGAAGAACAATAAAGTTTGAGCCAACGTGTCCCTGAAACTACAACGTAAACAAACAGCCCCAGCAGCGCTGCATGTTTTTTAATTCAAAATAAAACAAATTCATCAGAAGAAAAAACTGAATGAAAATGTGCAGAAAGACGAAAATAGTGTTTTAATATCTGCCCCTTGTTTAAAATATACAAAATAAGTACAAACGAACAACAACCTTCACTTCACCTGCACCACACCTTCCCAACAACTTTGATTTAATCATCTTTTAAAACAAATAGTTTTAGAAATGTTTATGGTGATATCAAGTCAACACAATCCTGTTTCCTGATTTACAACTCAGCTCCTTCAAACTAGTCCTAAATGGAGGTTTTACAAACATTTACATTCCCTTCAGGGTTTAATAACTTTAAACAAATTTTAATTTAATATTTGGGGGGTAATTTTTTTTTTAGTTTTATACATGACTTGTAAAATACTATGTTCAACCAAATCATAAAATTTTAATAATTTAAACTGATGAAATATTTGTTGGGTGACCATAGCACTTCCTACTAATAATTCTTATAGCTCTTTTTTATAAAATAAAAACAGGGTTTGTAATAGTTTTACATGCTTTTCCCCAAACTTCAATACAACAGATTAAATATGGAACAATCATTACATTATACAATATATTCAAAACTTTGTCATTCAAAAACTATTTTACTTTATACAGTAATGCAATTGATTTTGTTATTTTTATTCTTAAGTAATTTCCATGAGATTTTTATGTCAGCTTCTTATAAATAACAACACCCAAAAGTTTTATTTAATTACTGTAACTATAAATTTCAATGCTGTAAATTTTAAAGATGTTTAAAGTTAAAACTATTAATATTGACACAGTTGAGAATTTTATGGCAAGAAAGTTCATGCTCAATAATCCACGTACCAAATCCAATAATTCTCAGTTGGGTCATCTGGACAATTTCTTTTTTATAGAAACTGGATGAGGGATGGAGGGTGAAACGTTTCTATAAAAAAAATAAACTGTCCAGATGACCCAACTGAGAATTATTGGGTTGAGAAGTTTGTTTATTTGATGGTGATTTCCATCTTTTTGGAGGCTAAATACAAATACAAGGTGAACATTAATTTATTTGTATAGTTTATATCCGCTCATTCTCAATCAGTTCATCTGGACAATTTCTTTTTAGTAGAAACGTTTCACCCTCACTCCAGAGGGCTTCGTCAGTCAGAGCAGTCCAAAGCAAACTGAAGCTACCCCACCAAGTAAACAACTTAAGTGGACCAACCAGTTTGCTGTAGCCAAGATGGTTTCTGGGGGCTTGTCCCTCGTCGACTCCTCCCAGGCAGGCAGACATGTCCAAAGTGGTTCAAGACCACTTGAACCACTTTGGACATGTCTGCCTGCCTGGGAGGAGTCGACGAGGGACAAGCCCCCAGAAACCATCTTGGCTACAGCAAACTGGTTGGTCCACTTAAGTTGTTTACTTGGTGGGGTAGCTTCAGTTTGCTTTGGACTGCTCTGACTGACGAAGCCCTCTGGAGTGAGGGTGAAACGTTTCTACTAAAAAGAAATTGTCCAGATGAACTGATTGAGAATGAGCGGATTTGATACCTGGACTATTGAGAATGAACTTTCTGTATAGTTTATAGTTTTTTTAGGCTTTTATATTGTTTATATCGATATCGAATTATATCGTTATCGACCGAAATTAAGAACTATATCGTGATAAAAATTTTGGCCATATCGTCCAGCCCTACTAGAGAGAGTAACATGCGCTGCTGACAGTTTGGTCTGGTGGCGTTGTGTATACATTTCTCTGGATGGATTTGCAACGAGCTGCAGGATAAAATAAGTCCTTTTTCATTGATTCTGACATCTTTTTAATAAAATAAATCAAACGTTTAAGAACTTTTGTTTCTGTGATTTAACAATTTTAACAAATGCTACTGTTTGCAGGTGGAAATGATCTTTAACATAACTCAACCAGCCATTTGTTAATATATTATGATTTTTTTTTTTAATATTTTGTTTTCTCAGCTGGCAAGGATCATGGCTATCCTGCAGCAACAGAGGCAGCATCAGCAAGTTGGAGGTGGGGGTGCAACATCAGGAGGAGGGAGCTCCAAACTGTCTCCATCTCACCTGGGAGGAAGCCTGTCCAAACAGACTATGGTAGACCCCCTCCAACATACTGCAGTGGGAAGTCCTTTATCAGACCTTCATTCCAAAACACAAGGGATGTACGCTGGTGAGTCCAGCCAGTGAAAAGATGTTTCAATGTAATTTTGTACTCACTAACTTGAACTGAACCACCTCCTTGTTTATTTTTTCTTGCCAGGGCTGACACCTGGTGGTAACCTGTCTGCACTGGAGCTCAGCCCTATGATGGGAGGCATGAAGAACATGGGTGGACAACAATCTCGCTTCAAATGGATGATGGAGGGTCATTCCCCAGCACCCTCTCCCCCAGACACAGCCCTTCATAAGAATGGTAATCAAACCGATGCTTTTCTTTTAACGTGTTGATTTCACACCTTGAGAAAATACACCTGAAGCTGTTGTGAAATTAATCTTTCACGGTGTGTATTGACGAGACCCAGTATTCGACTGATTAAAGTTCATGTACTGTATGTAAATGTATCTAATCATGATTCTTTCCTCTGCATCCTCTCCAAGGCCCTTTACCCAGTGCGATAAAGGTTCGAGGAGGGTCTCCTTACTCCCAGTATGAAATGCTGGGCAGTGAAGGGTTAGGGATTCCACCTCAGGGCTCTGCAGACAACTGGCTCCGGACTCCTGGTAGTAAGATGGGAAACAAACCTTCAACGTCAAGCTGGCCTCCAGGTGGCTATATCTTCCCCTGTCTCTTATTAACTGTGATGAACTATGATCAGAGGAGAAAAGGGGCTTCAGGAAATAAAACTTTTATCATGAAAAGTCCAGAGCAAATGCAAATCAAACATTATCAGGAAGTTAATAATAAATCCACAGCAACAGTCGCTTTATCAAGATTATTTCATGCTGATTTTTCTAGCACAATGACTTGTTGTATTTTAGTTTACATTACTGTGCAAACGACAATAAACAGATATATAACATAACTACGTCCACAGGTTGTGCTCATATACTGAAGCTGAAAAATTAATGGTCTTTGGACTTTAGAGCTAAATCTGTATCACTTCTGTTCATCCTTAAGCCTGAGTGGAAAGCAGAAACGAAGATGTGTCTGGAAACCAGAATGATGGATTTCCATGACCAGTTTACACCACAGCTGAGAGTTTTGTAGAACAAAAGGGACTCGATCACGGCTTGTGGTCAGAAGATTGAGTGTGGCCAGTGTGCTGCATATCAGAGGAGCATTTCAGCAGTCAGAATGTTGAATCAGACCACAAACTGTTTAGATTAAAAGTCTGCAATACTTAGAAACAAAATGGAACTGATGTGTTATTTCATACATATAAGTGTCTGATACAGAAAACAATGATGCGGAGCTCTTGCTTTTTGAAAAGCAAATCAAATGAATCATGGAGAGAGCATAGCTGAAAGTCTTTGGAGGTTGTTTTTTTTCTGCACTTGAACAATGATGTTCATTTTTTTAACCTTTGTCTTAAAACTACAACAAAAACACTTTACCTAAAAAAAATTTAATCTCAACTATCTGGTTGCTGCAGCCCTTCAATGTGTTTTGCGCAGACTAAAATGTTTAATTCAAACAAAGTGATGGATTATATTCATGTTTCATAAAAACATAGTAGAAAGTCACTGGGAGTATTTCAAGGCCTAGACATCTCTTTAGCTTTGGTTTCATTTAAGTCAAATAGGTTGTTTTAAAATAAACATGTTTTCTATTCTCTGACAGAATTCCAGCCTGGTGTTCCCTGGAAAGGAATACAGAGCAGCGGAGACCCAGAATCTGATCCCTACATGACCCCTGGGAGTGTTCTTGGCTCCCCAGGATCCCCAAACCTCAACGACCCCGACCATCCGCTACTGCGAGACAATATAGGTACTTTACCAAGTGTGCTAAAAAAATAAAATCTGGGTTTAGCTTTTTTGGTATGCAGTGGTTCTCAAACTTGGATTCTAATTAATAACATTTTTGATGATACACTTGGGGTTTACACACATTTATTGTAACTGTTGTAGAAATATTATTGTAATCAACAAAAATAGCATCTTTTTTAGCTTTTTTTTATTACAACATTATTTAAATACATTTAGCGAGTGTATGTACGTCGGCTATCGTTAGCTAAGGTTGCAAGTGTTCATCACTTTTATTTTGAAGGTGGAAAAGTTTGGGAACCACAACTTGTTCCTGAAACGGTGAGGAATACATCAGAAACTGACATTAGACAAACAAAATGACTAGAAGAAAGCCCATCAGATATGACTTTTCCATCTGAAAGACTGGTTTTGATGCTGTTGCTAAAAATAACAATAATGTGTGAGTTCACTTTTAAATCTCGGGGATTTTTCTGTTAATATTGATGCTGTGATGCAACTATTTATTCACTGCTGTTATCGCTGTAAACACACCAGAAATACCTTTTTCCCCCTCGGGTACCTTTTAATATGGAAGTATTTTATTAAAGTTTTATTATGTTCAAAGTGAAGATATTTGTGGTGAGCTTTTCTTCTGGAACTTACCATCAGCATTTACCACAGCTTGAAAAAAATTTGTATAAATTAAGATGCTCCACTGTAGGGATGCGCGATATAACCGGTACACGGTATAAACAATATAAATTTAGCCTACGATAGAGATCTGTCTTCTACCGGCTAACCGCAAAATCAGAGTTGTCAGATTTAATTGTTACTTTTTTTAGTTTAAAACTGTGCATCAGTGGTGTTGAAGTGTACAAACAGAGTTGTCAGAGTTAATCGATACTTTTTTTGTGTTGAAAACCATGCGTAAGTGGTGTTAAAGTCTTTTCTTCGAGTGCTAATAGCGAAGTTACAAGCTAACTTTGTCCGGCTTGGCATAGTGTTGCCATCCGACGCATGCGCAAAACGCTGTGTTCCGTCGAAAGTTTATTTTTTTTGTCGAAAGTTAAAGTAAACGTTGGTCAGCTTTAGAGAAACCTGCTCTCTGATCTGTGAACAGAACGCAGTGTTGTGTGATTTTACTGCGAGACCCTCTGGTCAAAGCCACAGAGGAAACTGTTTCTTCTTCTTCTGGTTGCATTATCAGATCTCCTTAAAGCTGAAGGAGACGCCCTCTAGAGGGTTGTAGGCTGAAGTGTTTTCAGTGTAAAAGGCTCTGTTGTTTGTTTCTTAAGTGACAATATTGGAAACTGTTAAGAGTTAACAACATATTCTTTAGTTTAAAACTTGTGGCTAAAACTACACAAGATATATTTTGCACTGTTTTGCACTACAAGAAAGAAGCCTAATGCTTGAGTTGTTAATTATTTAAAAACTCTCTGGACCTAGTAGTGAAATTTTCTTAATAGAGATTATTTTGTGGTATAGCAGTTTTCAAAATAAATTATGGCAAAAGGACACCCTATGCTTTTTAAAATTTATTTCTATTGCAAGTTTTATACCAAAAACATATTGCGATATATATCGTTATCGCCACCCTTCACAATACCTATCGTGATATGAATTTTAGGCCATATCGCACATTCCTACTCCACTGAAATTATTGTTTGTCGTCACATTTAAAAGTGGTCACATCGTTAAAATGCAACTCGAGTGCCTCCTCTCCACTGGTTTCACCATTGCATGCTTAGGAGCTCAGCTGCAGCTGTGATAACTAAAAACGTCAGCAATCTTTAGCTTGGGTAAATTAAAGACTCACTAATTCTCAAATCGATTTGAAACGTGTTGCTTATTAAACGGAGCAGTATTTGAAAACTATTCCTCACTAACTCACTGCTGTCAACCCACCGTTGTGAACGAAGCCAGGTTGGACATTTTCCACAATCGGAGCCAGATTCTTTGTCATTCGCACCACATGTGGTACATGTGGTGGAACGAGATTATGTACACAGGGTCCCAGTTACATCCAACACTAAAATGTAAAAGAAATACAGTAATAAAATCTAAGATATGAATTAAGAAAAACATCAACTAAAAGTACACTAAGCACTAGTAGCATAAAAACATTACATCAAGCAGTAGCACGAACATGAGTCTGTGTGAGCAGATGAGCACGAATGAACGTCGTTCTTGACAGTACATCTTTGGTCAATAACATTAAAGCTGACCGTTGCTTTTCTTGTTTATGTATTACTGAATATAAAATATTAAGCTGATGTAATGTTTTGTAGGGCAAAACCCCTCCCTCAACACCTCACTGCCTTCATCTGGTGCCTGGCCCTACAGTGCCTCAGACAGCTCCCTCAGCAATGCACACAGCACAGGTTGGTTAACGCTTTTCCCTCTTTTCTTATTACATCTTAGATTTTTAATCCATTTTTGTATTCGTTCAGTTATGTACCGGTATATTTTTTTATTTCTTTGTCCTTTGACTATGATTGTGTTTTTAATAAGTATTACTAAATGTCCAAAGTTGTCATACGAGGTTACTGTAGTGCGTTTTCTCTTGATTTGTTTTTAGAACTGGTTTTCACCCCCTCCCTCACTTTTCTCTCTCCCACTCTTCACATCCCTCCCTCTCTTTCAGGAAAGTACTCTGAGTACAAGCCCAGCTGGCCTCCGGAGCCCATCGGACAAAACAAGTGGAAGACCAATCGCAATAGCTCACAGCTGCCACGCCCCCCTCCTGGCCTTACCAGTCAAAAGCAGGCCTCGCCCTCCCCGTGGGGTTCTGCAGGTCCAAGATTGGCCCGTAGCTGGGGAGGGGGTGGGATGAATCAAGAGTCGAGATTTGGGTCAGGTACTTTTTGCAGGGAATTTGTTTCATAATCATTTTTTCATCAGCTTTGGAGTCTAATTTTAACAAATGGCAAATAAAGTACTTTGTACATATAAAATGTAGTTTATATATAAACTGAGATCATCGTCATTGTGTTTGTTTCATCCTTGTCATATTTTCCTTGTGTTTTTTTCCTCTTAATAGGCTCAGCTTGGAGTGACGGTGTTACCTCGAGAGGCAGCTGCTGGTTGCTGCTGAGCAACCTAACCCCTCAGGTAAGAAATGTACCAGTTTTTGAACATGGGAATACGAAGAAAAAATTACATGGACATCTAACTGTTGCATCTTGTTTGTAAACTGCAAATATCTGTAATGAATACAATAACAAGTGATGCTGTGCCTGAAAATCTGATTTCAAATGGGTATTGTTTGAACTAATTTATACAACTTCAGAGTCAGTTATTTGAAAGCGTTATTGTATTTTATCAAGTTACAATCCCTTCTTGTGAAAAAATTTGCACAATTTAACAAGTTAAAATAGAGCAATTTATGTCCAACAGGGAAGTTTACATCGTTTTGCAGCAACGTGAATAACAAAAATATGTAAAACATAAGCAGAATCTAAAATCTACAGTAACAATAAAAAATATATTTTTAAAAATTAAGTACAAACTATAAATGTGAATGTACAACATATTTTTTGTATTAAATCATTTCTTTAAATTTGTACCAGTAGGGACAAGTATAGATCAGTGATTGAGAAAAACAAAATTGTAAACGACGCGATGATTGTTGCCAGATTTAAGCTGTTTAGAGACTTTTAATTTGTATGTCTGATGTATTTTTGATATTGTATTTGTTGAGAACAATCACCCATTTACCAACTTTTTTATGTTCGATGTTCTAAAGTCTTGTATACAGGTAGTCCCCGATTTACGAGCGAGATCTGTTACAACGAGGCGCTCGTAAACCGGAAATCTCGTAATTTGGAACGGTTGCCATGTCTCTCGTAAGTCCGAAATTTCGCTCGTAAATTGGAACGGTTTCGCTAGCGCGACTACAAACACTCTATTTTCATCAAAAAACTGCTTATGAGTGCATAAAAATGATCGGAAACGTGTGTCCATATGTTTATCTAACTAACTGTGGTGAAAAAACACATGAAAACTCAGTATTTTTTGCGTTTTTTCCAAAAATTCGCCAGCTCGTAAGTCTGGAACCTCGTAGATCAGAGCGCTCGTAATTCGGGGACTACCTGTAGTAAAGTGGATTTGTTTATGCAATGTTAAAAGCGATACAGTCTGTATTAAATGAACGGAATACTGTAGTTCCGGTACTATAGTTGTAAGTATTATCCAAAGTCTGAAGGTTTAATAAAAAATAAAAAAAAGATTCATTTTTAATTTATGAATTTGGAGCCGGCCAGGATTTAAGCTGTAGAGCTTTGAATTAAACTGCTCTGCTCATTCATCTGGATTCTGCTTCACTCTGCCTTATGTAAATCACTCAGATTTGCACAATTGGATTGTGGAGTTGGATGAGCCATTTAATCATTTAGAGTTTGCACAATGTTTATCCTCCTGTAACAGTTAAATAAGAGCAGATCAAGATTGATAAAGCTGTGGTGTCCTGTCTGCATTAAGGCGTAGCGTTTCACATGCATAACCCTTATCTGATCATGTATGTTTGGTATCTTTGGCAGGGCTTGTGTAGTTATTGAACATGGTAGATCTGAGACTGTAAAAATTCTTCTTTTCTCTATAGATCGATGGCTCCACGTTGAGGACTATCTGCATGCAGCATGGTCCCCTGCTGACCTTCCACCTGGGCCTCACCCAGGGCAGTGCCCTGATTCGTTACAACAGCCGGCAGGAAGCAGCCAAGGCCCAGAGTGCTCTGCACATGTAGGTTTACCCGTCACCCCACCGGTACACAGACAACAATGAATAATCCAGTAAAAATGTAAAACTATGCTGTGTTAATCTTCCTCTCAGGTGTGTTCTGGGCAACACCACAATCTTGGCTGAATTTGTGAGTGAAGAGGTTGCCCGCTATTTTGCACATTCCCAAGCTGGGGGAGCGGAAGGGGTCGGCTCAGGAGGAGCGGCGGGCAGCGGCGGGGCGCCTGGTTCATCTGGAGCAGGCACAGCTGTGGGCAGCGGTGACCGCAGCTCCCCGGGGAGTGAGCGGGCAGCGGTGGGCGCATCTTCCGGAGGGAATGGAAACGGTGGAGGAGGGGACAGCGGAGCTGGGGTTCTAGCTGGCGTGAGGTCCTCTGGCTCTGCGTGGCAGAGTCTCGACGGTACAGGCACCTCTTCGGAAACCTCCTCAGCCCAAGGACCCGGGCTCGCTATATTTTCCCAGTGGAGTACCAATGGGGCGGGGGAGGGAGGAGGTGTTGGGGG
>JBBPBX010023175.1:0-12385 GCA_038048925.1 Garcialebias charrua | reverse complement strand
AACCTTCCATGCCATGCATGACGTCTATTAGTGTATTACCCACAGTAATCTTGGAAACAGTGGTGCCAGCTCTCTTCAGGTCATTGACCGGCTCCTCCCGTGTAGTTCTGGGCTGATTCCTCGCCTCTCTTAGGATCATTGATACACCATGAGGTGAGATCTTGCATGGAGCCACAGTCCGAGGGAAATTGAAAGTCATGTTTAGCTTCTTCCATTTCCTAATAATTGCTTCAACAGTTGATCTTTTTTCACCAAGCTGCTTGGTAATTACCCCATAACCCTTTCCAGCCTTGTGGAGGTCTACAATTTAGTCTCTGGTGTCCGGACAGCTCTTTGGTCTTAACCATGTTAGTAGTTGGAGTCTTATTGTGTGTGGTGGACAGGTGTCTTTATGCAGCTTACAACCTCAAACAGGTGCTTCTAATTTAGAATACAGTTAGTCCTCGACTTACGAACGAGTTCCGTTCCTACGGCCGTTCGTAAGTCGAAAATCGCCGTAAGTCGGAAAACACACAAGCCGCCACTTATACACGTACATGTAGTTACCAAGTTACCAAGCACTTCGCCTATCCTAACACAGTACCCTACATAATTATCAACACATAGGGCACATTAGAACACATTAGAACACACATTAGAACACATAGGGCCTACAGTACATTTGGAAGGAAAAAAAATAGTTAATTTCTTACTGTGAGCTGGTCAAGCCTGTCTCCGTCTTTTAGCATGTTAGCTCGTTGCACGTCCGAGATCTGCAGCTTCGTGCGCACGCGGTCCAAACTGTTTACAGGAAGGCCTGTTAGCATGTTAGCTCCATACATTTGGAGAAATCATGAAGGGAAAAAGAGTTAATAACTTACTGGGAGCGTTTCTCTGCGGTGTCCCTCCAAAAGGCTGTGCCGCGTTAGCATGTTAGCCCCTCCAAAAGGCTGCGCAGCTGTTTCTCCGCGTTTTAGCACGTTAGCTCGGTGTCCATCCAACATCTGAGGCTGCCAGGCGGACATCGAGGCGAGCTCCCGGCCACAGCAGGCCTCTCCGCCGCCCGCACAGAACACCGGCTGATGGCAGGGACAGTAGCGGCAGGATATGGTCACCGGATCCCGCAGTGAGCTGGTGGTGTCTGTCGGCCAGCGTGGTGGGATGCGGCGGCGGTTGCTGCTCCGGGCCTGAGACGTCCACGGAGTTCACAGGGCGTTTCCAACTCATTTATCCGTATGAGTCAACCTCTCATCTGAATCAACCTCTCATCTGACACACGGTCCTCCAAAGCCGGCTGGCCGGAGCTAACCGAAAGCTGGCGGACACACTGCCGAAAACTGGCGGACACTGCCGCATACCGCGTAAATCGGCTTCAAAATAATAATAATACTTTATTTATAAAGCCATTTAAAACAACCACAGCTGCAACAAAGTGCTGTACACATGAAATAAACGACCAATCTCTAAACTCTGCATTTTAGCCAAGGTTCTAGAAAATTTGATAAACTCTCAGATCAAAAATTATTTGGACTCATTTAACATCTTACCTCTCCATCAATCTGGTTTCAGGAAAAAACACAGCACAACGACTGCTTCTTTGAAGGTTCTTAATGACGTTGTTGAAGCATTGGATGCTAAGAATTATTGTGCTGCACTTTTCTTAGATCTGTCTAAAGCTTTTGACACAGTGGATCATAACATCTTGTGTCATAAGCTCTCAGAAATTGGGTTCTCTGATCACACCATTGGTTGGTTTTCTAATTATCTGTCCAATCGGAAGCAATGTGTTCAGCACAATGGTACTTCTTCCAGTTATTTAACGGTTAAAAATGGTGTACCACAAGGCTCAGTCTTAGGACCAACCCTCTTTACAATTTACATAGCTCATGTAGGTCAGAGCATCCCTGATGCATCCTTACATTTCTATGCTGATGACACAGTTGTTTACTGTCAAGCTAAAACAGTTGCTAAGGCTTTCCAGTTTTTGCAATCCGCTTTTGACATCATCCAGTCTGATTTGTTCCGTCTCAAACTTGTACTAAATGCTGAAAAAACAAAAGGGATGTTTTTTTCAAGTAGGAAGTCGGTCCCAGCAGATCTTCCTCTGATTTTATCCTCAAATGGTGTCCCAATTGAGTTTGTTGATTCCTATAAATATTTGGGTATACTGGTTGATTCACAGCTCTCTTTTAAACTCCATGTGGAAAACCTAGTAAAGAAACTGAAAGTTAAACTGGGTTTCTTTTTCAGAAACAGATCATGTCTAACACTGAATGTTAGGAAACGCCTTGTATCTGTGACTTTCCTCCCCTCCATTGATTACGGTGACATTCTCTACATGAATGCTCCTACAAGCACCCTGCGGATGTTGGATGTTGTCTACCATGGTGCTCTAAGATTCATAACTGGCTGTGATTATCGTACCCACCACTGCACCCTGTATTCACTGGTTAACTGGACATCATTAACCTCACGCAGACTTTTCCACTGGTACATTTTCATCTTTAAATCACTTCTCGGTCTGCTGCCCTCATACATCTCCTCCTACATGTCTTTACGTGAGTGCAGCTACAGTGTGCGCTCTCAGGACATGATCACCTGCAGTGTTCCGTCAGTGAGGACTGAACTTGGAAAAAGGGCCTTCTCCTACTCTGCTCCTGCTTCCTGGAATATCTTACAAAAAGATTTGAAGCTCTCGGCCCTGACCTCCCTAAATGGTTTTAAAAATCTTTTGGAAACCTGGCAAAAACCATTGCAGATATGTTCCTGTTTTTGATTTTGTACATCTACCTTGTGGTGTTTTGCTAGTTTTGATACTTTGCATTTCATTTTCTATTTCTCTCCTACGTTTTTTTCTTCTTTCTGTTGTTTGTTGTTTAAGGAAATTCTACCATTGTTGTTCATTCTTTAGTTTGTAACAGGTCGCTTTTGTAAATGAGCCCTCGAGGCTCAATGAGATTTACCTGACTAAATAAAGGTTGAATGAAAAAAAAACACAAGATTATTCAAAATATATATATATTTTTATTTTATTTTTTCATTAATATGATGCGTTCGTAACACCGAATCGCCATAAGTCGAGGCTGCCGTGTAACTCGAGGACTACCTGTAATAAGTGGAGGTGGACTTTTTAGAGACGGACTAACAGGGCTTTTCAGCTAGTTAAATCAGTTCTTCTCATCCTAAGCATTTCGTTGTACTGTTAACCTTGTGACAAGCTGCATATGTGCATAGTGCAGCTATGCATATAGCTGCACTATGGCTGTATAGCTGTAGCTGCATAGTGCAGCTACAGTGTGCGCTCTCAGGACACGATTACCTGCAGTGTTCCGTCAGTGAGGACTGAACTTGGAAAAAGGGCCTTCTCCTACTCTGCTCCTGCTTCATGGAATATCTTACAAAAAGATCTGAAGCTCTCGACCTTGACTTCTCTAAATGGTTTTCAGAATCTGTTGGAATCCTGGCAAAAACCAATGCAGATTTGTTCCTGTCTTTGATTTTATACGTCTACCTTATAATGTTTTGCTAGTTTTTTGATACTTTGTTAAAAAAAAAAAAAACTTTCTTTTGTTTTTTTCTCTCTTTTGTTTTCTATTGTTTATTGTTTGTTTGTTTATTGTTTATTGTTTAAGGAAATTCTACCACTGCTGTTCATTGTTCTTTAGTTTTAGCAGGTCGCTTTCGTAAATGAGCCCATGAGGTTCAAAAGATTTACCTGACTAAATAAAGGTTGAATGAATGCATATGACAAACACATAACCTGAACTTGAGCTGTACCTTTGAAGAGGAGTTGTCGATGCGCTCTTGAAGTCATTTTGGTTTGCGGACACTCCTGGGAAGGTTCACCACTGTTGATCCATATATTTCAATTGCTGTTTGATTGATTTTTGATTCTTCAAGCCTGGCGTTAATCAGGGGTGTGACTATAAGCTGAAGCTTTCCAAACAGCGTGGTTAGTCACAGTTAAAAAAAATCAATTTATCAAAGCAAAAAGCTTTCTAAACCAGTCTGGCCCTATGTCAAAATACTAGGGTAGTAGTAAAATATTTGACCCTTTTTACATTCTTTAAATGAAATTTGTGTTTACTCAGCTCATTTTTATTTAATAAAATGTGTTTATTTGTGTGACAAAAGCAAACTCAGAAGAAATCTGTAAGGGGTGTACAGTCACTCAGTCAGTAATACGTTTTATTATTTTTTTTCTTCAATAACGCACCCTCTTCCAGTCCAAGAATGTCATAAACATTTAACAGACGTCTTTCTTTCTCATGTACGCAATATAACATCACAGCAAGACATTCTGTTAAGACATTCTGTTAGAAATAACTCCACCCTTGCTCTCTAAACAATGTCACTCAACATATGTGGCGTGAAGAAACTGGAAATTCAATGAATGATGAAACTGAGGGGAGAGAACGTTCCCCTTTAATGATGCTGCCCTGACATGCCAAGGGTGACGTCATCGACGTTGCGAACATGTACGTTTACGTAACGAGACTGGAAAAGTGGGCGGGGACACGGAATCGAGCTTGCTACTGGAGCTCAGGGACTATCAACATAGTTGCCAAGTCCGCTTATTTCAAGCGGCATTGGGCTTGTTTTTTCCTGGAGTCGCTTTTAAATTCGGTGAGCCGCTTGTGGCGGTTTTTTGTGCTTACCATGGGTGTTGCGTCGCTTATTTGGGCTTGTTTTGTGAAATGTACTCCTGAAGTTATTTTAAAGGTATTTTTGATGTTTCTCTGCACGCTTAATAAATATGCTGGTTTGGTGCTGATGTAGCTTTATTGTTTAAACTGCACAATACACTTATCAGACGGCACGATCCTGCATTACTCCGTTCTCTGCACTTTCTATCTTCACACACACACTGAACCCGCGTGCCTACGTCACGCTCTCTCTCTCGCGGTGCGTTCACTGACACTCTGTAATATACATGCACGAACACTGCTGTATACATTACAGTATTGTGACATCATTTTTGAACTTTGCATATAGTGACACCACATATATATCTTGTATCATTCAACTATGTTCGTTTTTAGCAAACAAAATGATAAATTAATGAAAATTACTTTCAAAGTGAGTTTAAAATTAAAAACCGTGTTTCTTCACGGGACATCCGACTACACGCGAATGCAACATTGTTCTTTATTCTTTGTCTCTGTTCTTTATTCTTTGTCTAGACAAGACAACGCTAATGTGAGCTCTAAGTGGGGTAAATATGGAAAAAAATATAATAAAGATTGGGAGAAAGAGCGTGCTCTTCAAGACTGGATCCGACCACAGATGGGAGAAAAATGCAAAATGTATTTTTATTTTTTAGACTGAATACGTTCTTTTATGTATAATTTTGCTAGATATATGTAATGCCATAATAAATATGTTTATACTGTTTAAAACTGCCTTTTTTTACACAATGGGATGGGTTGCCAGCTGGGCTTTTTTTGGGCTTTTTTTGAAAGAGCGAGCCGCTTGTTTGTGCTTGTTTTGAAGGAGCTGATCGCTTCTTTCGGTCTGGAGATCTGGCAACCCTGACTATCAACAGCGAGCTCAAGCCGACGACGGAGCTAAGAGCTGGGGGTATGAGAGCTGCCAGAATCCGTTCCCATCCTCCTCTGGGCGTCTTCCTGTCCGACTGACAACCATCGGATCAACATCTCCACTTAACCAGCTGTTGGAGGAACCTGATATCTGGTGAGTGTTGGTTCGGGGAATCGGCGAAACTAAGGGGGAAAAGGGGCCCGATTCGACCGAATCTGAGTCTCCTATTCACGGCTTACGGGAGAGGGGGAGGGGGCAAGTAGTAGTAAAGGCTACCTACACGGGCTTGTTTGGGGTATATAATATGGAGGTTTTGCAAATAATACAAAATGTGGCTTCATATGATTTAGTATCAAGCTCTTAACATTATTTTAAATGTAAACCGGAGCAGTACGCATCAATGTTGACGTAGTTAACGTACATCTACTAGCTTAGCAGCTAACTGTTAACTTACGTTAAATTCCAGCGTTTTGTGTTTTTAACTCAAGCTAGTTATTACGCCAATGACTTGTTAATGTCATAATAGCGTATTAAAAATAAAATAAGACAAACAAGCGGTTCATAACATTGACGAAATAAATTTAAGTGCCAGTTGAACCGCTATTAAAATGTTCCGTTGTGTTAATTCGTAATGTCTCATCGTGCATTTTAACGGATAGGAAACATCGAATGCTAGGTTTTCAGGGTTTGTGTAGTGACAGCTGTGAGAGGCGTAACACTGTTTCCTGTGATTGCGAAATATTTAAGCTTGGAGTTTCGGACGCTATTCTGTTAAAGGGCTACTTTAACTTCCATTTGTATTATAAGTAGGATGCACGTCCAGAAACAAACGCTTTGCCTCTTCAGGTCATCTCTATGAAGTATAGGAGCTTAAACAACAACAACAACATATCTCCTCCTTGGAACATCATGTCTCAACAGCTACGATAAGACTCCCCACTTAACCAACAGATGTGTGCTGTACAGAGCTGTCTTGACCAATCCACTCTCCTGGCTGTACACGATTACTACCTAATAGCACATGTTGTTTTTCCTGTGCTTCACGTAGGCTAGCTCTTAAATATCAAATGATAAATGTGCCTAATGAAAAGATTAACCCGTAAAATATTTTTTACAATAGGTCTGTGTAAATGAAAGGTCGGTCTTAAGGATTCAGTGGCAGTGATGGGCTTTATGTATCCCTGTTCCTGTGCTGAGCTATTCACTCAGTAGATTTGTGGGAAATATTGCTCCCTGAATGTGGTTTTTGGACATAGCTCACCAGATTTACTCTGCATGCAACAAACCCTAACTAACCCAGATTCACGTCTGTCTCGTCGTCTTCTGTGGCAAGCTGTCCTCATCAGGTAGAGTCTACTACAACGTATTGGGCATTCAACTAGCAGTACATTTGATAGTTTAAATATACAAATATACAGTATTCTTCTGAAATGAGGATCATACCAAATATCTTGATTGTATCTGTTAAGACGAGGAGCTGGGTGCAGGCCCCCGGAGACTTCCTCTTGGGACCCAAGACCCGCCTCCAGCTCCATCGTCCCCCTGTTTGGGTCTCCCTCAGAAGTGGCAACTCATACTAAATAAATCAAGGAAACCTGAATAGACTATATGCCACGGACTTCCGTTCCAGCACTTTCGCAGTCATTACCCAGACGGCGCACTTCCGGTTAGCGGGAATGACTCGAACATAAATGAGTAAATACAATTAATAAAACATCTACATACACACCAATAATAACTCTATACACATATAAATCCATATACTGTAAATCTATAGCGACGTTCCCCCTACGGATAGTCGCGATAAATCTTTGTCGAAACCCCCCCTCGGAACAGCTGTACCCACCACCAGTGGGCGGACACAACGGAACACGTGTAGTGCCAGTAGCGTGCAGCCGCTTCCCGTTTTGGGTCGTTGTCATGGTCTGCTACTAGGAGCTAACGCTAACAACAACGGCAGTGGATGGGAACCGGAAGTGGCGGATGTGGGTTGCATTTTACCGGATGTACGTCACGACCCCCCGTGGCATATAGTCTATTAAGTTTTATAAATTGTATTAAAGTAAAGGCAGGAAAAAGTTACAGTTTACAGCGCTGGCTCTGATATGATCAGCATCCGGAAGACACCAGTGTCCCATGTCATTCTTGATTTATAGGGCCTAGGAAGGGGAGCTCTTCCTGTCACGTGGATGAGGGGGCGTGACTAAGTGTGATCTCAACGGATCTTATGTGGATTGATGCATGTGGAAAAACATGGGACAGTGCATTACAGCCTTTCTATGTGATGTAGCAAGCAAAATAAACTATTCCTTGACAGATATTGAATCGATGGGCGACTCTTTAGAGCTGCTGTTCCAGTTTAACCCAGTCAGAACCGGGTCATAATTTCATTATTATCCCGTCTCTGAGTAGATCAAAAACATCAGGACCTGTCTACATAAATATCTAACATGTCCTTTAACTGTTTATTGCTCAGAGGCAAAAATATTTGTGTTAATTTAGCTCGCGTCTCTGTTCATTTGTCTGTCATCATGTTAACAAAACATCTCATGAACCAGAAGACGAACTGTTTAGCCTGTCAAAGCAATCGTTTGGTGTACGCAACTGCGGACTGCAATTAACTTTTGGAGTCACCTCAATTCAAAATGGCAACCACAGTTAATCAAAAATTAACGTAGTCAACTTACAAATGGCTTTACTGCCGTGAATTTAGTAGATATTCAGTTAAAATTTGGTGTGATAGTACTGTAGTTACACATTATTTGGGTTATTCGGGCGGCCGTGGCATAGTGGTAATGGCAGTCGTCCCCCGATCGGAAGGTTGGCGGTTCGAATCCCGGTTCCCCACACCATGTGTCGTTGTGTCCTTGGGCAAGACGCTTAACCCCGAGTTGCTCCCGGTAGGACTGGAAAGCACCTTGCATGGTAGTCTGCCGTAGTGCTGGACAATTATTCAATAACGATAAATATCGCAATATACTTTTATTCAATAACGATGATATGAAGTTTAAGCATATTTTCGATATTTCGATAGGATTTTACAACGTTTCACTGACGTTTTTCTGTTTCTGTTCGGGTTGGAGCGGCTGCTTCAACAACCCGCCCGGACAGAAAAAGCTGTGACACAAAACGTGCGTGGTGACGTCGTTGTTACGCAGCGCTCACTCCAGCAGCAGGCGTTAGCGGTAGCAGGCTAAAAGCTAAGCTAGTCTCCAAAGCGCGTTAAGTTTTCGCTTCAAAACGAGTCAAACGAGTGCTCATGACCGTCAGAATGTGACTGAACAAAGTTTCACAAGCGAAGAGAAAGAGACGACATCACTGATGAGAGGAAAGACTAATTTGTCGGTGTGGACGTAGTTCGGTTTTGTTAAACTGCAGGTCTCATCTGCAGCGAGTCCTCGGTTTGTTTATTTTTCAAAACGTGACGGAGTCGTTCTAACTAGCGGTGGAAACATCTAACTTGTTTAATCTGAAGAGTTTCCACTCGATATAATATGATGAGAGTCAGAAGATGAAGAATAAAGTTTGAGCCAACGTTTCCCTGAAACTACAACGTAAACAAACAGCCCCAGCGCTGCACGTTTTTTTTATTCAAAATAAAACGAATTCATCAGAAGTAAAAAAACACTGAATGAAAAGGTGCAGAAAGACGAAAATAGTGTTATAATATCTGCCCCTTGTTTAAAAAATACAAAATAACTACAAACAAACAACAACCTTCACTTCACCTGCACCACACCTTCCCAACAACTTTGATTTAATCATCTTTTAAAACATATAAATAGTTTTAGAAATGTTTATGGTGATATCAAGTCAACACAATCCTGTTTCCTGATTTACAACTCAGCTCCTTCAAACTAGTCCTAAATGGAGGTTTTACAAACATTTACATTCCCTTCAGGGTTTAATAACTTTAAACAAATTTTAATTGAATATTTGGGGGGTAATTTTTTTTTTAGTTTTATACATGACTTGTAAAATACTATGTTCAACCAAATCATAAAATTTTAATAATTTAAACTGATGAAATATTTGTTGGGTGACCATAGCACTTCCTACTAATAATTCTTATAGCTCTTTTTTATAAAATAAAAACAGGGTTTGTAATAGTTTTACATGCTTTTCCCCAAACTTCAATACAACAGATTAAATATGGAACAATCATTACATTATACAATATATTCAAAACTTTGTCATTCAAAAACTATTTTACTTTATACAGTAATGCAATTGATTTTGTTATTTTTATTCTTTAAGTAATTTCCATGAGATTTTTATGTCAGCTTCTTATAAATAACAACACCCAAAAGTTTTATTTAATTAACTATAAATTTCAATGCTGTAAATTTTAAAGATGTTTAAAGTTAAAACTATTAATATTGACACAGTTGAGAATTTTATGGCAAGAAAGTTCATGCTCAATAATCCAGGTACCAAATCCAATAATTCTCAGTTGGGTCATCTGGACAGTTTCTTTTTTATAGAAACTGGATGGAGGATGGAGGGTGAAACGTTTCTATAAAAAAATAAACTGTCCAGATGACCCAACTGAGAATTATTGGGTTGAGAAGTTTATGTTTATTTGATGGTGATTTCCATCTTTTTGGAGGCTAAATACAAATACAAGGTGAACATTAATTTATTTGTATAGTTTATAGTTTTTTTAGGCTTTTATATTGTTTATATCGATATCGAATTATATCGTTATCGACCGAAATTAAGAACTATATCGTGATAAAAATTTTGGCCATATCGTCCAGCCCTAGTCTGCCGCTACCGGTGTATGAATGTGTGTAACATTCAATGTGTGTAGCACTTTGAGATTTTCACTAATGAAAAGTGCGTTATAAATTGAATTCATTATTATTATTATTATTATTTCCTACACATAGTCTAAGCACTACGCATTGCACTGTACTTTTGCTTAAAACGTGGGCATTAACCATTTTGCAACACTTTTTTTGTCTGTTAGCCAAGTAACTCATGACCCACTTGTTATTAGTGAAACTCGGAAAATCATAATTGTTTATACATCTACAACTGACTTAACTTTTAGAGTAAACTCAATTCAGGGCAGCACGGTGGAACAGTAGATTTGCTGCCTCTCAGCGAGCAGGTTACCCTGGTTCAAATCCCAGTTCAGGGGCCTTTCTGGGTGGACTTTGCATGTTCTCTCCGTGCATATGTGGGTTTTCTCCAGGTGCTCCAGTTTCCTCCCACAGACCAAAAACATGCATGTTAGGCTGATTGATAGCTCTAAATTGTCTTTGGTGTGAGTGAGAGAGTGAATGGTCTCTCATTTATCTCTATGTGGCCCTGTGATGGACTGGAGACCTGTCCAGGGTGTGTCCCCCCCTCACACAGTGATTGCTGGCAACCACTGTGACCCAAAAAAGGAAGAAGCAGGTAAAGATAATGGATGGATGGAGTGAACTCATTTCAAGATGACGCCACAGTTAATCAAACTCAGTAAACACTTTTTTTGTAGACAGGTCTCTCTTGTAAACGAGTCCTCAAGGCTCAATGAGATTAACCTGCCTAAATAAAGGTTGAATGAAAAAACACAAAAATAGCTATGACTGATCATCTAAAAAAAGTTAAGTCTGGTCTGTCTGGACATTCAAAAAACAAAACAAATGATCATGTTACAGATACTGAGCTAAAGTCTGGTGTGCTAGTAGCTGCGAGTCATCCCCAACATATACTCAAAGCGCTAACACATAGCAAGTTTAATATTCCATAAGGGAGTGCAAAGCATGATTTACAAGATCTGATGAAAATTACTACCGGTAACTCAGTTCCTTCTCATCATAAGGTAATCTAAGATTGAAACTTTGGCATGAATGGTAGTGGATGATGTTCCTTTAGGAAATGCAAGATTTTAGCATGCAATTGGGGTGCACAGCTTTCTTTCTTTTTTATCCCACAATAAACAGGGCAATATTATGAGCAATAATTGAAGTTGCCATATTAAATCCTTTAGAATGAACCAATGTTATTTTTGCTTGAGTTGGCTCAGAAAGTAAACTTATTTTACAGCCAAGTTGCCATAAAACTTTTTTAAGAGTTATGAAATGAGGTCACTTTTCAAATTAACTCATGGATGGGTAAAGACAGTTCAGTATTACCTGTAGCTTATATGTGTTGCCTTCATTCAAGCTTATTTGGATGCTCAGTCTGACTGCAAGTGTTACTTGGAGATTAGCAGCGCTGCGTTTGGACAAAGGTTCATTGTTCCTCAAAAGGGTACATTTTGTTGACATGGCATTCCCGAACAAGTGTTGAGTAAACTAGTGTCTAATAAAAAATACTTTGCAATGGTGGACACTCTGCAGCTCTTGGTTTTCTGAAGTTCGTTTTTCAGAAAAGTCTTGAGTGTTTTTGACATAGATGAAGCCTGCCAGTGCTCTGTGTCTGCTCATGCCTTCCCTCCGTTGCCTGTGCCAGAGCGGCAGAAAGCCATCAACTTCACTGCCCTTTGCCCTCAACTTGTTTACCCAATTCGGCCAGATCTCCGGGTATAAATTGAACCTTACCAAAAGTGAGCTTTTCCCTTTAAGTAATAAAGTAAATATCTCAGACTTTACTAATTTGCCGTTCAGAATTGAAAGACAAAAAATTACATATCTGGGTGTCACAGTGACAAAAAAACATAAAAACTTGTTCAAAGAAAATCTGACTCCACTGTTGAACCAAGTGAAAAGATCCCTCACAAAATGGACGCCACTTTCCATGTCCTTGGTAGGACGTATAAACTCAATTAAAATGACTATACTACCCAAATTTTTATATGTTTTTCAGGCACTACCTATTTTTATTCCTAATATATTTTTCAACGAGCTGGATCAATTTTTTCATCCTACAT